>JANHFL010008320.1:133513-165620 GCA_032468155.1 Oxyrhabdium leporinum
GGCAGTCTCTATTTCCATGACTTTTTTCTTTGTTTGCTAAAAAATTAAAAATTTCTAAAAATTAAATACAGCTGCTTTTCTCTAAGACCCATCCAGAAAGTGCTACAGCTGAGAGAAACAGCATTCAACATGGCTGCTGCTTCTCTGTGCCGCAGCGCTTTCCAGATGGGACTTAGAGGAAAGCGGCAGCTCACAGCTGCTAAATTGCACAAGACGCTCTTCCAGCAGTGCGGAGAGAAGCAACCGCTGCCCTGGAGAGCAGAGATGGAGGGGAGCAGGCCCCGAAAGGCTGCTCGATCAAGCCTCACCACGTGGCAGAAACCATGCACAGGCACATTCACAGAAGGCCCGCACGTGCGCTCATGTTTTTAGTGAACTGATTGTGAAATTATTTGAAACCCACCACTGGTGGTAGATGATGAGGGATGAACTCTCCAACTCAATCCGCCTTTCCTTTATTGACCTGAAAATCAGGGGTGCTCATTTTATCAAACCAAAGTTGAAGTCAATAGTGATTCTCATAATACTTTCCCCCTCCCTCAATTCTGCTATTTATGGGTAGAAAATAAGCTGGTTGTTTCCTACAAATGCTGATCATTTAAAGGATCAATTCTGTGGTTTAGAACTGGGGAGTGATCTTCCTCTTCTCAGTTAGACAATTTGCTAAATGTGTTATCACTTTCACTAAATATTGGGTCTGAGAGCAAACAATAGCATATTCTCTGCCCCGAGCATTGCTTTAAGTGAATTTTAAACTAATCTTGCGTTTTAAAGCTTTTTATGTTCCTAGATTATTTAATTCCTCAGGCTGATGACTCAATAATGATCTCATGTAACACAGAGCTTTATCGATGGATGCCAGCTTGTAAAATGTTTTGCTTGTAAAATGTTTATTAGAACCTCAAGTTGTAGATAATCCAGTAAACAAAATTTATTGGTTTTCCTAGCTATCAGAAGAATTTACTTGATTTCCAGCATTTGAGTTTCTTGGCTTAATGCAGTGCTTCCCAAACTTTTTTTTTGAAAACTGCTTATCAGACAGTCCTTTTTACCCAGTAACATTTTAAGTCACTTTAAATGTCCATACCGTAATACATTACCCAAAGCAAAATCACTTTTACCAGGTTTGGAAAGCACTGGTTTAATGGGTTTTCACTGACAATCACACCACCCTTCGTTTATGAATTCATATGCCATTTTTTGAAATGCTTAATGGAAGTGCTAAAGTACTGCTCAGGTACAGAATGTTATTATTATCCCTCCACCATATTGTTATGCTTTCATAATTCTTATGACAGGAACTGGTATCCTAACTTATATTGGGAAATACTATGTCAGACTCTATTCCCAGTAAGCACTTAAGGAAAAATCTTGTACAAAAGATCCCAGTGAAATTCTTCAAATGCTTTATGTAGCTCTTCCCCCCCCCTCCCCATTATATATCCTATAAAATGATAGGCACAATCTGTCGTGGTTCCTAAGCCTATTTTTTTTTTATAGGACGTCACTTTTTCTACAGGATTTCTTTAAAATATGCAGCCAGTTTATCAGCATATATTTGCCCCATAAATTACAATGTTATGGTTCTTTCCACATTCTTAGAGCACCTTAACGGCGCTTTACTTGCCACATTGAACAACAATTGAACAGAAGATTGATATCTTGACAGGCGCTTTTGTTTTCAGATATGAATGTATACTAGTTCAACATCTGCCTGTAGAAAAAAATTCAATTAAACAAGAATAGTCAATAAATTAAATATTGCAGGTTCAGTAGCCTATGTTGGAGTTTAATATAGACATGACCAGTGAGGGTAAAGCCTACAAAGCTGGCTTCGGCAAGTATTTCAATATTAAATTTAAAAAAAATAATTAAAAAAATTAAAAAATTAAAATTAAAAACATTAAAATTAAAATTAAAAAAAAAAGAATATTTAAAAGAATATTAACAATTTTCAAGTTAAGTAGTTGAGTTAAACTATCTTTTAAAACCTCATTGGCACAGAAAGCTGGACTTGCTGTTGCTTTGTCTCCAGGGTGATATTTGGATTTCATTTGGAGCAGGCAGGAATTGCTTCCTCTGCCTAACAAGCTCTCAAGGTCTAAACTGATGTTGAATTCAAGGGAATGATATTCATGCTACATGGCTGCTTCCAGGAGATACCTGGCAGGAGCAAAGATAATTTATGAGCACAGCATATGCAGGTATTCACTGATTTTAACATGTGCTTTCAGTTGCCTGCTACTTTGTTTTTATGAACTTTAACAGAATTGTTTTAAAAGAATTAAAATATCATGATGCCCTATTGCTTTTGTGGTAAATGTTCTCAGAAGAAGTAGGAGATGAAGTCTATGATTGGTGATAAAGATCAGGGTAAAGATAAAGGAGTCCCTGCAGATTTTATTCTGCTAGTCGCAGCCTATAGGGGGCAGTGTTCATCTCTAGTTCAAAGCCATTGAGCCAGCGCTGGGTGAAGACATTTCCATGCTCAAATGACCAGCATGCAGTACTATTATCTTCCCACTTAAGGAGTACCTATTTATCTACTCTCACTTGAATGCTTTTGAACAGCTAACCTTGCAGGAGTTGGGGCAAGGATGGGAGCTCACCCTGTCACGTAGTGTTCAGGTCTTGAACCTGGGGTACCAGCTTTTCCAGCTGACAAGCCCAGTGTCTTAAATATTGAGTCACCGTGCCACCAAAGATCAAGGAGGCCAAAGAATAATCTGCTGATCGGGAGACTATAATATCGTGCAGTTATGCGACTGATAGGTAGGGTGGCATATTGCCCCATATTTCTTCCTCTTTTTGTCTACTGTCTAATAACAGGCAGGACATTCTGTTAATGTTTAATATGCAATTTCTGTTTATTGTGAGTCCTTAATTGGTTAGCTTCACATATCACACTAAATCATTTTATGTTTAAATCTAATTGCCATAATATAAAAATCCAGTTGTGTGAATCAGGCCATTGCACCTTTCAAGTTCTTCAATAAAACAAGGCTTGAAAAGTGTTAACTTGTCTTTACTTGAGAACTTAGTCTTTTCTTTTTGTTCTGCAGCAGTTGCTTGTTATAGAGCCTACCGTGATATGAAATTATACATTTAGCAATAACTGGATCTGGGAATATGTTCTCCAAGGGAATGAGCCCATTAACTTTCTTGATTCCACTGAAACCTCCCATCTCAAGAAGATATTTATCAGTTAATGAAGATTTACTTAGAATTTCCCACCTCTGTTAGATGAAGTAATTTTTCATCATGCCCACTCTTTAAGTATCTATCTTCGCTACTGTTCTGTATCATAGAGGCTCTGCTTTGACTAAACATAGATACTACTGGGGCTCTTTGACCCAATAATCAGAAAATTAAATCCCAGAAAGATAATGTACATTGTAGGAGAAGAGTCTTGTCAGTCTATGGTTGCCAAAAATTAGAAGGCATCTGGTAGCTCCTGTTTCTGACTAATTTCATTAAAAGTATTAATGTATGTGAGCTGCAACACTTAAATCTTTTCATAAAATTGATTAATTAGAAAATATGCTACCTCCTAATTTTTAACAAGAAAACTTATTTGCCAGAATCAGTCTGCAATGCATAGCTGGAAAAAAAAATCATACTGTACATTGTGTTCCATCAAATCATAGAAGCCACATAGAGCTGCTACTTGAATTGACAATAGACCATCCGCTCACACTTTTTCTTCAATATGCAGTTAAACATGTCAAATTTTCTTGAAGAAAAGAAAGTATGCAAAGGGTTTCCTGACTGTATGAATTTGAAAATCCTCCAACATGCAGTGCTTCCCAAACAGTCATCTTTATGCTAAGGGGATTATTAAATAATATTTTTCTCTCAACCATCACTGGGATCTGTGGTGTCCTTAGTATTCTCTATGTTTGGTTGTTTACTTGCAGACATTTCATTCATTTGGATTTTCCTATCCTTGCAATTTAATTATCTTGCATTAAGCACATGTACTGCACAAAACAGTTCACAAGTAATATTTCTTCCTTATGTTATACTAAGACCATATCTGGAAATTTCTGAAATGCTGCAGCCTGACAGCTATTGCAACAGATTTGGCTTCTTGATTTTAGTTGGTTTTTCTGATGTTGTCATAATAGATAAAGCAGAGAGATTAAGGGGTGTGTGTGTGCGTGTGTGTGAATATTTTTTTTTCATGTTCCATTTTATCAGATGGAACAAAACACCATACAGATTAAATTGTTGCAATTATTGGTGGTATGGTCTCTAAAGAGAGGTTTAAGTATTGCTTCAGTTGTGGCAATAAGAAATACTAAATGTTTATGATTTATTAATGTACTAATTAATTTTATCCCACTTTTCAGCAGAAACACAAGGGATTATTTGCTGTTTTAAATTCATGTAGTCATTCCTCCAATTTCATACTCACAAAAATCATCTGAGGTTAAGCTGAGATAACAAATGCAGTGGTAACTTGGTACTCATTGTTTCCTGGAGTCACGATGAATACCAAAGATGATGAGTACCAAACAAATTTTTCCCATAAGGAATAATGTAGTGAGTCAAAAGGCAGCCAACACTGACAAGTTCTAGCTTGTGCATTGAGTACCAAACAAACTATGAGTACCAGGACAAAATGTTTCACATCAAAATGTGTGCCGAATTTGATGAGTTTCAAAGCAGTACCAAGGTACCACTGTAGTCCAAAATCATTCAGTTTCAATTTGAATCTGGGTCTTTCCATTCATAATCCAATTGCTATATCCTCTATCTACTATATCGCACAGACTCTGCTCATTAATTCTTGTCTTCTAGAATAGAATGAGCTGGAAGGGACCTTGGAGGTCTTCTAATCCAGTCCCCTCCTCAAGCAGGAGAACCTATACCATTTCAGATAAGTGACTGTCTAGTCTCTTCTTAGAAACATTCAGTGGTGGAGTGCCCATGATTTCTGCAGGCAAGCTATTCCACTGGTTAATTGGCCTCACTGTTAGGAAGTTTCTCTTTAATTCCACGTTGCTCCTCTCTTTGATTAGTTTCCAACCATTGTTTCTTGTCCTGCCCTCTGGTGCTTTGGAGAATAATTTGACCTCCTCTTCTTTCTGTCAGTCCTTCAAATAGTGGAATTTTAATGTCACCCCTAATTCTTCTTTTCTTTAGAATAGGCAAACCCAAATCCTGCAGCCCTTCTTCATTTGTTTTAGTCTCCAGGCCTTTGATCATCTTAGTTGCTCTTCTTTGAACATGTTCTGACACACTGTAATTATATAATAAGTAATACCAGTGCTTTCCTTTTCTTATTTTGGGAGATTTCTCCAAGATTTATATTTTTTATTTATTGGTTTGTTTATATCCAGCCTCTGTTATTTTTACAAATAACTGAAGGCGGTGAACATATCCATTACACCCTTGTCCTCCTGTTTTCCCCACAGGAAAACCAACCTGTTCCACCAACCTGTGAGATGGATTGGACTGAGAGAGAGTGATTGGCCCAAGGTCGTTTAGCCGGCTTTCATGGCTATGGCAGGACTTGAATTCATGGTCTTCCACTTTCTATCCTGGTCCTTACCACTAAATCAAAATGGCTCTCAAATTAGATGCTGGAACTTGGACAGGCATGAACAAAACAAAATATGTTCAGTGTCTTTTGACAGTCCTCTTCCTAACCTCTCCAATCTTGTATTGTTCACTCTATTAAAGCACTAGTATCAGGAGCTAAGAAGATTTGCTAAAGGATATGCATCGGGTATGAACTGGAATCAAAACATCTACCTGACATTCTCATTTCTGAAGTATGATCTTCTGCCAGAAAAGGGAAAGATCTTAAAATGGAATTGGACTAAAGGAACTCCAATGAAGAAAGATCTCTTACCCTGGAGAAAGAGAAAAAAAAAGAGATTATTTGGTACAATAGTTGTTTTTCATAGTTAGGAATAAAACACGCTGATCAAACTTCTAAGGAAATATTTTCCAAGGCTTTATTGGACTCTTTCTTTTAATGTTCACTCATGATTGCTTAATTGTGGCCAGCAGTTTAAAGAGATATAAAGGACAATAAACACAACAAGTTTTATCAAAATAGAAACCAAGCAAAAAGCTGTGGATTAACAATGAGTAATCCTTTCCAACTCCCTGAGCAACTTAGCAGTTTAATTGCACTGAGAAACTAAAAGCTGTTTGGGAAATGTTTCCTTAAAACCAGATGACACATTTGGGCTAGATTATGTATGTTGATATTGTTTTAGGCAGGAAAGAGCTTTCAGTCCTGAAATGCTCATTCACAGAGAGGCTGTGTTTGTGTGTGCGCGCGTGGGAGAGCATGGGTGGGGGAGAGAGGTGGGAGGGAAACATGCAGTCCATTTCTATGCAGGGAAGGCAGGTGCCGAATGTGAGATAAACTGAGAGACGAAAAAAAGCGGTGTCTTCAACCTGAAAAGAAATTGAATGAGCCAAGGCAGAAAAGGCGAGGAGAAATGTTGGTGGGGAAATATGGAGTGGATTGGGGTATTTTTTTGCCTCACTGTTTTGATTTCAGTTAAACCACACCTGTTCCAATTGCTCTTATCAGAATGATGTGAGTGAGGTCCCATTTCCAAAAGCATTTGGAAAATGCCCAGACTGAACTGTCAGTTTGGTAGAAAGCTCTTCAGGAATTTGGATAGCTACATTTAAGTAACAGGAGTTACAATCTAATGGCATCATCTGGAATAATGGAATTAAACGAGGAGATTGTACTTTCTAGGCTAAGAAAGTACATTCTCATGAAGTTTGTTAGTCCTTTCCAAACTGTTCATAGGTGAATGAGGATGGAAAAAGCAAGAAGGAAATTTTTGGAGAACAGCACATTGTTTTTCAGTTTCTTTCCAGAAAGCCATGCTAGGAGCATAGGAAAGGGAAAATTTAAACATTTATCAACATACAGAGGTCAAAATGAGGGTGGTGATTGTAGAACTTTTTCCTTTCCGTCATTCATCTGTGCCATAACAGTCACTGTCTAGTGAAAGCAAGGTGCCTGAATTTCAAATCTGGGAAACTACTTCATATATCCTTGGGAACAGTGACAACCTGGAAAGGACAATAGGAATTTCAACTGAAACATGGAAAGATTGGTGGAAAACTGAGCTGATGAAAAAGTCAGCTCTTTCTTAACCAGGTGCTCATTGTATACTCAAGGCAGCAGTTATAGTAGATGAGGATTAGCACTTTCAGAAAGTGCTTACCAGAAAGCAGTTTTCTTGTTCTGGAAGAATTTCCTTTAGCAGCAGAAGTGAAAAAATAGGTAGATTATCTTTAAACTGTTTCTGAAAGTTTGGAAGGAGGGGTGAAAATAGTGGTGGTATCAACATGCTCTAAATAAAAATTGGGGTATAGAAAATGCTATCTTAATAGTGAACTAGTGAGGCCTCATAACTAATTCAAATAATTGTTAATAATTTCAACCAAATAACAGAAGTTCATTGCCCTGAGTGTGAATTAGAAGCACACCTCAAAATAACAGTTACACCATATAACATGTTTGTAATACAGAAAGGAACTGGAGAGCCATACTCAGCCGTACTCAGTTCTCTGAATGGCCATTGGAGTTGCCACTGGACACAACTGTAATGTAAAATTGAGTGGTCCCATAAACAATGTTGTAGGAGCACAATTTACGTAAGTCTTACCCAAGCTGGGAACCCATCAGATGTAGAGCCATCAGACTTCTCAGGAATGTTGGTCCAAGGTGCTTAATATTTATCTTGTAAAAGGCTGATTTACTTGATTAATTGGCAACTAAAACAGAACAGAAGTATTGGCGTTGAGTTCTTCCTAGGCCTGCTGCCTTCTAGATGTCTTAGAGATAAAACCCCAAAATCTTATCAAACTGATGACACTGCTGGAGAAAACAAAATTGAGGAAGACATCTCCAGACCACATGGTAAATTCTTCTCGCCGCAAAGCACAAATTGTGGCTCACAAAACTACCCTTTAAGATGAAGTTACATGGGTATTCATCTACCTTTACAGCTATCAGTCCTTTCAATCCAAGAACATCATGTTTTCAAAATCAGTATAGCATTGTTTAGGATCCAGAGCCATTACAGTACATGTAATTTTTCTTAATATATTATTCTACTATTGATATAATTTAAGTTTGACAATATGGAAATATATTTGTGCCAAATCATTCTCAATGTATGTAATCCATGCTGTCTTTCTGATATATAATAAAGAGGTAAACATATTGTAATAATCATTACACATTTTTCATCCTTCCATTATAAAAGGCTAGTTACACTCATTGATAAGCATTGTGATATTACAGGCACTGATTTGCTTGCAATATGTCAGCATGAATATAGCAGAAATTTTGGTTCAAGATATTGTCTTTACAATAAAAATGTCTGATTGTACATTATATACAGACATTGTATACATTATACAGTGTCTGAATTTAAAATGCATGCACATTATGTACAGAATGAATCCTTTGCAGGTAACTCCATTAGAGCAGTTCCAGAGAAAAATCCCCAAAAGACCTTAGATAGTATTCTTCACCCTCAAAGAACTGAAGTGTTCAAGATTTTAAAATTGTTTCTTTGTTTTTAAGTTAACACACATGGTCAGCAGTTGTAACTTAAAGATAACTTGATCTGTTTCCCTTGCCCTGTTTCTTTTGGTGGGTGGTAGTGGTGGTGAGATTATTGTCTCAATTACTCAGTCCCTTTTTATAAGCCTTAAATTGCAGCTTGGTGTCCTAGGTGAAGCCTTGATGGTGTCCTACTACTCAGTCAATAAATTCCTTTGTAGTTTACAAACAAACAAGAAAGGGGTGGTTTTGTCACAAACTATTTCTGACTAATTATACAGATCTGGTTCTGCCTCAGCACAAAGCCTTGCTGTTTTTGGCCAGAATGTAATAGGATGAAAGATTGGTAACAGGCAAACGCTATAAATCAAGGGAAAGGAGTTAAAGCAATGGATTAAGACTTCACAGAGAGTGCTTTGTTTCCAAGAACATCAAATCTCATGATGATTGGACAAGATACCTTGACCATTAGCCAGTTTCTAGCTTTCTTCTTCCTTTCATCCTTCTTTAAAGCTGTACATGCAGAATTTATTTCCTAGTGGTGGGATATTGCAACACACTCAGCATATCAATAAATGGGGGAAAAATACATCTTGGAATGAGCCAAATTAAACTTTTGGAACCAATCATTCTTGCTTTTGTACATAGGGTTTTGATATCATAATAAAGATAATCTGTGAATTAAAAATAAATTCTGAATTCTAAAGGGCCACACTGCTTGAATCTGGACTTATACTATGCCAGTACAATACGATATCCTTGGTTCTTGAGACCTCAATGCATATGAAGGCCATACTAGATTTAAAAAAAGCCTAGCAGCTGTGATTTCACATTTTGGGGTATGTGCAGCAATAATAAAGAATAGGTGACAAAGTACCAGAATCTGAGAACCAAAAGTAAAAGATTATAGTATAAATTGCTATGGTGATCCCAGTGGTTATCAGCACATTGGATGCCATATCAAAAAAATCTTGGACGACACTTAGAAAATCTGTGCATTGATAAAATGTGTTTCTAGAGATGATAACTCTCCAGAAATATCCAGGAATTTGATTTCATATAAAATAAAGGCATAACAGAAAGACACATTTTCCTTAGGCATTTGTATATAAAATGACTTCTTATTTAAAACAAAGCGTATGGATATTTATGTGAGCTGAGTTTCAAGAATTCTGGAGCAATGTGACTCAATTACTTCATCCCTGTTTAGTTCATTCTTGTGATAGATAAGCAAATAGTTCAAGGGTGACTTTATTGATACATCCATGTAGTTTTTCTTGGCAATAAAATGGGAGTGATCTTATATTGTCTTTCTTGGGATGGTTTTTTGACTTTGTGATCTAGTCTACACGAGTCAGTTTGATATATGCATTAAGGCAAAAGGCTGGAAACCAGAAGATGTAAATTCTAGTCCTGCCTTAAGCAAGAGGACAGCTGAGTGACCTTTTGAGCAGGATCCTGCGGAAGAAGGCAAGGGCAAATTGTTTTTGAAAATCCTGTCAAGGAAATGACAGGGACTAATCCAGATAATTGGCAGGAGTCAAGGCTCATTCAAAGCATGCACAACACAATTTAATTGACAGCCCTATGGACTAACTCCAGTCCTGCTTAGCTTTTTGAGATTAGTCCAAGATGTGGTGCTTCCACCTAACAAAATATATGTATGTATTAGGCTAAATCTAATGTATCCTTAATCTGTGAATTTACAGGACAAATAGTAGATATTCAGTACAATGTTTTCTTTTTTTAAATATGCTGTTTTTAATATTTTAACTTTCTATTTTCAGGATTTACTAAAATGTACAACATATAAGAATATGTTACAACTTACTGCCAGTGGTATACACTTCTGGTTTTAGCATTTTAGTTGCCACACCACTATATCCAGAAGCTGAGGTCAGCAAGATATTTTGAGACTGTACATTTTCATTAGAACATGTTATTATTTTTATTTTTCCTCTTTCTACATCCTCCCATTCTATTGCCCTTTGTAAAGAAACATTCTGGTTTCACTAGCTGGCACTTCTATATTTAGTTCATGTTTTATAATAAGGGATGGATCAATGTCCCTTTAATGTTTGTTCAGTATCACTAATTCTTCATGTTAACAGAGTCTTTTTCCTTACTGGTTTCAACTGAAAACAAAAAATGCTTGCCTAAATACAAATTCTGAATTTAAAATACAAAATCAACAAAGGCAGCATTCAACCTGATGATAGTTTTGTTAATCCTTCAATGTGAAGACTGCCCAAGCATCTTTTTGACTGTCAGATATGCCAAAGGGATATAGCAACAGGATCTGCCGGAAGGGTCAAATAGGCAAGGATGATGAAAACAACACTGCATCATGTTGTCATGACTAGCCCCACTCATTCTGTGTGTGTATCATGACATTGCATGCACAGAAGGAACTGAGCTTGTGGCAAAGCAACATGATACTGCTTTCATTATGTTGATGAAAATGGAAGAAAACTCTTAACCTCTCTGAACCTTTGTATTCCAAGTATGACCTGTTTTGATTCAAGGTCCTATTAGGACAAAGAGGATAATAAAATGATTACTGCCTGGCAAACAATGTTTATGTTTATGTTGTTTCCCAATAAAACAACTTAGGCATATCTATGTATGATGCATAATTTATCTCTAAAATCATTCAACCATGAAGTTGAATGGCTTTAAAAACACTGAATACATTATAGAGGACAAATCCATCAAGAATTATTAATCTTGAAGACAAACTGTACCTCTGCATTGGGGACAGTATGCCTTCAAATACCAGTTGATGAGTGGAAGTAGAATAGAGGTGGAAATGGACATATGTCTTCATTTCCTACTTGCATCTGATTGACGACTGAGAAGATCAGAAAGCATTTGGAAACAATTTAGATAAGAGATATCTGTAGCTTCAGTGGGTGCTCAGAGTTGGGAAGATACTACCCAAGACGAACACTGATACTAGAAAGGAGATTTAAAATTTTTAAAGATTTTTTAACGTTAATTTGTAGTTGTATTACTACTCTATCCAATGCTAGACATTGCCTATGTTTGTGTATGTCTGTGTGTCTGTGTATGTATTTGTACTGTGAGAGTTAAAAGATTGATGTCAGCCGGTCCAGGTAAACCAAACAGGAAACATGAGTTAAATCTACTGTATTGTAAGGCTACATCATTAACAGAATCTGGCAAGTCTGAAGGTACAAACCTCCCACCTCCACTTTTAGCAATCTGATCAATTAGGGTGGGTTCTTCCTACATTTTTTTCTTTGACCATTAATTCCTTGGGGGCTCTTCCTCCTTCCTACACAGTATCTCTTTCCCTCATCTCGCACATCCACATATTCCATTATAAATATAAGCTAAACTTAAAGTAATAAAATAGAATGAGTAAAAAGTGCAAAGAAAAAGAGAATAGGAAAATAAAAATTAAGAATATAAAAAAGAGAAAAGAAATATATAATGAAGTTACTTCCAACCTTCATCACAACAAGTATAAACGAATTTAGTAACTCTTCACCCTCTCTAAAGTTACAATTATCACTACATCCCTTATCTCATCTCATAACTATGAACAAATCCATAAAACATAATATTTTCAGTCTTGGGGTCACCAGAAAGTCTAAAAAATGTAGCCAGAAATAACTATATATCTTATTTTAATCCTTGTCAAATAAACCAAATTTAAATTCCTTCCCTTTACTTCTAAGAATCTTAATCTTCAGTTCATTCAAATATTGTCACAGGATTTGATTTATCTTCAATTCTAGTTTATTCCATTGTACAGAGTTCTTCAAGGCTTTAACAAGCCTTTGTTGTAAATCCAGTAGGAAAAAAATATATCCTTGGTTTGTCATTTGTATTTCCTTTTTAAATTTTAAAATCCCAAGCAATTTCTTTAGTAGAATTAGTGAAATGTCCTTTTCTAAATCATTCTGTTGGCCTGTCAGTTATAAATCAATAACATATTTTGGACATATTATTCTATACATAAAAGCAAACATCATTACTGACTTTGTTCACTACGTGGCTATTATTTCTGATTCCATTCTTCAGAAGTGTCCCTTAGTATTTTTTATTGTCATGACCATCTTGCAGGCCAGTATATTTTTCCTTTACCTAAAACCTCTAGTCCCCTCTAGTGTCCAGTTTTTGAAATTGTGAAATTATTTATCTCTGTTGTGTCTTGGAAAAACCAAAACACAATCTATTTCCCATGAGAAGCTGTTTGTACTTTATAATTAATTCAAAAATCTTATTGTAAAAGTTTTATTATTTCATTTTTATCTGAATCCTTACTCTCTTTATAACTTTCTAAGATCAAAATCTTATTTCACTTTTTGCTGTTTATTTCATACTCTTTAAATTCTTAGCTTTATAATTAAAGTTTCTTTCATTCAAAATTAAAGTGATTTAAAACCTGGAGATTTCAAACTTGTTATTCCAAAGGGCCTGTAGTAGCTTAGAAGTAGTTAATGAGCAATTTCTGAAAGTAATTAAAAAGTGAGGTTTGTGAGTTTAGTGCTTCCTAAAAATCTCTGCCACATTTATGAACAAGATGGCTAATACTGGTGTTCAAGCCCAGAGAATACCACTGTGCTGCAGTCTCCTCATAGGGAGCAGCCATCCAGAGCATACATGGGCGAGCTCCCATTCTCTCCTTACTTGGAGAGGTTCTAAGGACCAAGTCTAATCCCTGGTTCCTTGATTTTTGCTGCAGTCATCACCTCTGTTTTTGCAGACTTCTAGAGTTCACCATTCCTCCCTTGGATGTCTGTTTTACAACATACATGATTGAAACAGAACCTCTTCTCCTTATAGTTATGTGGGTGTTTCTTCTGTGAACCAGTGAGCATGGATTTGAGATTTACATTTGCATGAGAGAAGCTTTCTTACACAGTAGAAGAAACTCCTGTGATAGGTCCTGCTCATCTGATTGTTACTTCTTTCGCTCAAATGTAGTCACCTCAGGTTTTTTGGGAACACAGCATTTTTTTCCCCCCGAAAACAAAATCCTTCTGAACTACTTCAATTTTGAAAATGTTCAGATCAAATCCAGGCTTTCTATAAAGTTATTTTGCCCTCTGGGTTTCAAAATACTGCAAAGGGGAAAGAGATTGAAAAAGCTGTGTTACTGCTGCAGAAATTGTTTGTATTGTTTCCTTCTGTGCTATTCATCTTGAGTTCATCATTACAGAAACCAATTTTTCTTGGCAAACAGAAAAAAAATGTTCGCACAAAAAAAGTTCAAATACCACTTCAAAATACTATTGCTTTGCTAAGTGCCATCATCTTCTTTCCCTTTTGTGCATTTATGGTTTAATGTCATTCACATGTTGACAGGATCTGCCTTTTTGAAAATAAAAGTTTACTCACAACAATACTTTGATTTTATTCAATTGATTTTATTTACATGATATAAAAAAAGATGTTGAGATTCTAGAAAGAGTGCAGAGAAGAGCAGCAAAGATGATTAAGGGACTGGAGGCTAAAGCATATGTATGATTGCAGGAACTGGGTATATCTAGTCTAGTGAAAAGAAGGTTTAGGGGTGGCATGATAGCAGCATTCCAATATCTAAGGGGCTGCCACAAAGAAGAGAGGGTTGATCTATTCTCCAAAGCACCTGAAGACAGGACAAGAAGCAATGGATGGAAACTAATCAAGGAGAGAACCAAACTAGAACTAAGGAAAAATTTCCTGAAATTAAAGGAACAATTAACCAGTGGAATGACTTGCCCCAGAAGTTGTAGGTGATCCAACCCTGGAGTTTTAAAAGAAGAGCTTGGACAACCATTTGTCAGAAATAGCATAGGGTTTCCTGCTTGAGCAGGGGTTGGACTAGAAGACCTCCAAGGTCCCTTCCAATTCTGTTGACCTGTTCTATTCTATTCCAAAGTGAAGGAGGTTTCCATGTTGGTAGATAGGGGGACTTGCTGACAGCTTCTGAAATTTCCTAGGATCAGAAAGGATAAATCAATTGCTTTCCCCTTTACCCATTTTTTCCCTTTTTATTTTTTATTTTGTATCTTTTTGAAATTTAACAAAAGTTGATTTAGAAACACAGAAAGAATAAATCAATTCAGTGAAGTATCTCAGCAGGCTGCTTCCAAATTATGGGAAGCATAGTATCAAGGAAATAAATTCCATAGAATAAATAAGAATAAAGAGCTACTAGCAAGGATAAGACACAAGCCATTGCTTTTAGGAGAGTGGAAAATGATTCCCTTCGCATAGTGAGGAGGTCTATTTTTCTTGTGTTTTTGTTGCTTGGGGATTTCAGATTTCCAAAACAGAACAACACTCCATCTCCCTCCAAAAAAGACAACCAGTTTACAAAATTTACAGAGTTTACAGTTTACAAAGTGGATGACTACAAAAGTCCTGAGGAATGGGTCCACTTTCAAACCCACTCCTATCAAGAGGTGAAGAGGAAAGAGAAAAGCAAAAGACATTATCTAGGTTTGCTAAGATGTTACTGACATAACTTCATTGTTAGTGAAACAAAATACACAATTGTCCAGCCACTGGTGATTAAGAGTCAATGTGGTTTTCTACTTGTGGCTGCCTCTTATGACTGTTTACAAAAAAGTTTGTTTATTTGTTAAATTTATTTGTCACCCAGCTCCATTTGAGAATGACTCTGAACTGGTGAAGAATGCTACAATTTCAAGTCTTTTCTTTTTGACTGCATCAAACTTTTAAAAATCCCAATATCAAATAAATCTGATAATATTGAAATCTACAAGGAAGAAAATGTGTTGATAATGCCTAGATATTTATCTAGTGCACAAACTAACTCCAAAAACTAATTAACATGCTTGAAAGTCTTTTTCTCTGATGCTTCCTTCAACCTCCAACTCCAATTCAAATATTGACAGATCACTTCTATCAGCAGTCCACTGTTGCATTTCTGGCATAGATTCCTTCTTCCAATATTATTTAATAATTCTTTTTGGCTATCCCCGATGTATGAAAGATTCACAGTTCTTGATGTCTAGATAGATTCCAAATGCTGGGGAAACAGCCAAGCAGAACATATGGATCTTTAACCAGCAGTAATCAATCTAAAATCATGTTAACAATCTGTGGATTTCAGCCCCAAATGTGCCAAGAGTAAGATGAGCCCAAACTCTTATGAACCAGTGTTCCAGCAGAAGTCAACTGTATCCAAACCTTATTAAACATTCTTTGAGGTATCCAATATACACAGAATAGACGTTTTTGCTGCATTAGCCTGATTTTAAAATGCAAAGATTAGATATGAATTGCACATTCTTTAAGGTACAATCCATTGGTACAAACCTTTTGTAATTGTTCAAATTATATATTTTTTAAAAAACAACAACAATGAATAGGAACAATGGTACCATCAGAACTAAATTTAAAACAACCAACTAAAAAACAATTAAAAAACAACCAACATTATACTCTATTAAATAAACTGAATGTAACAAATTTGCGAATTAAAAAACCCATATAATACCAATTCAGTACCAATATGGAATTAATTCATTCCATAAGCTTATTATCTAGATCATATAGAAACATAACTCTTCCATCTTTCCCTTTTTAGGCTACAGAGACTTTTCAAAAATGGATAACAGATTCAAATTCTAAATGCATTACTTAATATTAGGAGGATAGGTTCCTTTCTGCTTATGTAAGATTATCTTTACCAAGCCCCAGGTTTGTTGGAGCTTAAACCTTTCATGAAAAGATAAATTACAAAGGCTGTTCTCTTGTAAATTTTCATATCTTCAGTATTGATGCACAGAGTTCAACAAAATTGTGTGACTCAGGGAGCAAACTAGGATTCAGCTTTTCCTATGGGCTAGTTTTGATGCTACAGTGATTCTTCTCTCTTAACAACTTTCTTCCCAGCTACAGCCCAAGTTGCTGTCAAATTGTCAGTGTCCAATATCATTTTAAGTATGGATAGATGGATGATGGATCGATCAATCGATGGACGAATCGATGGAGTTACTTCAGCCCATGTCAGTATAAATCCAAAATAGGGTCAAGGAACCTGTGCATGACAATTTGTATTTCTTTTATGCTAAAAATGCAAATAAACATTTTAAAACAATGCAGGATTGAAAAGCGTCTTCTGATCCACACATTTTGGGAGATGCAGAGCAGGTCATATCTGATTGAGGATTCTCAATTGTTACTAATACTACTGCCCTGTACAGTTATTACCATTTGCTTTTTACTGATCATTTTAACACGCTACTTCTCTGTTCGGTTATCCTATGTGGACATTATGCATCTGTCACGTTGCATCATGGATTTCCCGTTTGTTGCTTGTCACATGATAATTAGCATATAGTTACTTTGACAGGATGCCCAGATACAATGGTGCATATGGAATTCATTGCCATTTGTATATTTTCTAGCTTTGTCCTTTTTAAAGCTTTTCTAGCTTTAAGCCTGCACAAAGTTGCTAGAATTTAATATCAGAAAAATACTGTATTACTTAAATATGTCTTCCGGTGGATTCTATGAAGATAAATTGTGAAAGGAAGCTTGAAGGTTGGGCAAGGAACATTCGGAAATGGGGAAAGGAGCTGATATACTAAAGAGGTTGGTCTCTAGCATACGTTTCATATCCTGTTGATGCTAGAAGCTGCATTTCAGAGAAAATAACTCCCTGTAATGATTTAGAACATTTTGCAATGTTTTTTCATCATGAAAAACTCCTGCAAGGGCCCCAGAAACTTGTGTCTATTCTAGATGATGATGATGATAACAATGAAAACTATTCAATCCAGATTTGCATTATATGAAAAGAAATACTTTCCAAATAATGTGAATATTTAACAATGAATCATGGCTTGTACAATACTGATCAGCCTCTGTGTTAAAGGCAACTCACCTTGAGTTTTACAATATGATATTGTTCCTTTTTCAGAAACTAGTCTTCTTTTTTATGTACTATTTTAAGAGCAGCATCCATATTCTAACTAAGCTAGGGACACATGGATTTAATCAGATATATACAGCATGTAATAAGCCAAAATTCATCCATCTGATTTGATACTGTATGAGATCAGTATATATATATTTTTACATCAAATAAAGAAAACCAGGTTTAAGACTGAATTGCTTACAGAGATGGGTGGTGATGGCATAGATTTGAGAAATATGCTAGATTATGCAAATACCAGAGTTGGAATAACCTCCCATCCTTGCATACACATACACATAAACACATACACACACACACACACACACACACACACACACATACATGAGAGTCAGTTTGGTCTAATGGTTAAAGCACCAGACTAGAAAACAGGTGATTTGTGAAGTCCTGCCTTAGCCATCTGGGGAATTTTGGGGCAGTTACTCTCTCTCTGCTCAATTTACCTCACAGAGATGTTGTGGGGAAAATGAGAAGAGGAAGATGTGTTGGATATGTTCGCAACCTTGAGCTATTTGTAAAAATAATAAAGGCAGGATATAAATAAATTAATAAATAAGTCAGTCGGTCAGTCAGTCAGTAAATAATCTGGCCCCTGAGCAATAGCCTGAGTTCTGCTTCTAATTTATACAAGGATGGGCTAGCCATATTATTCATACCAGTATCAGCAGTATCATAATAACAGGTTATTGGCCAGCTCAGAGCCCAAGCCTATCAAATTGGGTCCTTTCAACATTCATTCAATCAAGCCCAGAATATTCTAAGCATTTAGATGGAAGGCCCAAAGACTCCTGTTTCATTTCTTTGGTAAATAGAACAGTATAGGGAGTAGTTTTTGAATCCCAGCATGTCTTCGCTGATGTGGGATTTAAGATGCATTGGCAAAGTCTTTCAATAACATATTGAATAGTGTCAAACATCAAAAATACCCACAACTGGTGATGGGTTGTAAGAGTTGTTAGATTGCTTATAATATGAAGTCTAATATTTGCATCCAAGAAAACCTGTCCCTCAGATTGGGGTTGCTGATATTTCCACTACCCATTCTCCTATCACAGCTGCATGACTTGTTTACTTGTTTGCATCAGGTAACAAATCGAAATGGGTTCATGACATTTTTTGCTCTGTATAATAGCTGGAATTCCCAGCCATTCTGGGCAAATAGGCACATTTGGAATTTTAAGAATATTTTTTTATATATATAGCTTGTCTAATAAAATTGTAGCTATGGTAGATACAGTCAACTTTCTTAGAAAGCAAACTGGTATGGTTGTTCTCCATCAACACACTCCAAACCTTCAAGATGTTTCCCTCTGCTGTAATGGTATACTTCATTGTTGTTTTGTGCCTTTGAGTTTTTCTCACTCCTAGTAACAGCCTGGACTATTCCCTGTATTTTTTTTGTCAAGGCTTTTTCAGAAGTGGTTTGCCCTTGCCTCTTTTCCAGGGCTGACTGAAAGTGATTGGTCCAAGTTAACAGGCTGGCTTTGAGCCAAAAGTGGGATTAGAACTCACGGTCTCCCAGTTTCTAGGCTAATGCCTTAGCCGCTACACCAGACTGATACTCAGTGTTGTTCTATGTGGACCAAATTGGACATATTGGCTGTGCAAGTAAGCAGCACAAGTTTGTGGTCACTTGATGTGCTGAAGTGGAGATTTTAGAACGGGTAGGGATGGAAGGAATTTCTTTATGTTGACTGTCTCCTAAAATGGCTAGAGAAGTGGTGAAAAACTTTGTCAAGCCACAGCATTGCTATCAGCCAGCAAAACTGAAGCTGGTTCATCATTTTATAAAAATGTTTTTCTATTTAAAAATGAAAGGTTTTGAATGAGTCTGGCACTGTTTCACTGCACGCTAGAGCTGCTCCCTGATCAACAGTGTCAACAGAAGAAATCCTATAGAACTGTGTTGTGTTTGCTTTGAAGTTGTAAATGTTGTGGAGTCAGGACAACATCTGTGATGCAGTGGGGGTTGTGATGCTCTGGGAATAAGTGCTCCGCAAGAAAAGATTTCCTTGAAAATAAAAGCCATCTGGCTGCTGCACTGTAAGCATTAGGCCTCGAGTTTGCAGCCTTGCTTTGAGAAATGAATGTTGCCTTTGGCTATAACCTGAGTGCATCAGGAAGGAAGCTACATCCTTCCTGTGCAACTAAAAACCCCAAATGTAGAGCACTGCTGACCTCTATCTCTCTCTACAGCTCAGATCCCATCTTAAACCGAAGCTGCTGGCCGGACCCAAAAGTGTCCAGTCATTAAATTAACAATGAGACTTAACATTTATATAGTGCGTCTTAATAATGAATCCCACATTGCAGCTGGGAAGTTGGCACTGAGAGAAGAATAGTTTATAAAAGCTGACTGTGAATTTGTAACTGAGGTGATACTCGAATTGGAGTTATTTCATTCTTCCTGTAGTTGCTGCTGTTCTGTGTTAGCTCTCAAATTCTAAAAGGGGACGTAACTGCCAAAAATTATTATGTTTGTTCTGAGATAGTCTCCCAAAACATGCAGTTCTGTTCCAAAATCAATTAAACAGAAGTATAGTGGTATAAGAAAGTTTGATTTCTCCCAAATTCAATTGGTAACATTATTCTCCAACATCAGTAGCTCATGGGGCCCTGACAAGGGTAAAGAAAGCTGGGACCATTTGTTCATATATTGTACAGAAAACAAGAGGTAGTAGAGCTCTCCTTTGTTTGTTTAGTTTTTCAAGCACAGAAGTAGGGTTTGAGCCCTGGTGCAATAGCTCAGCGGCTAGGTCCTTATCTTGCATGCCGAAATGCTCATATTTAATTGCTCATATTTATAAGTGATGGGTTAAATCCTGCTAGTTGTGACCAACTTTAGAGGCAATGTTTATCTCTGCTTCTTAAGCCAATGAGCCAGCATTGTTTGGAGATGCTTCTACAGTCATGTGGCCATCATGACCTCAGGTTGTAGCACAGAGTATGGCAAAACATGGAATGCTGTTATCTTCCTGCATGCTTATATGTGATACCTATTCACCTGCTTGCATTTGCATGCTTTTGAACTGCTAGGTTGCCAGGACAAGTGACGGGACCTTACTCCATCTTGGAGCACTTAGGCCTCAAACTGCCAAGCTGTACACCTTTAATTAAGACTCAGCATCCTAACCACAGAGCCACCATGTCCCCCCAGATACTTCTTAGCCGGGTTAGAATTCTGTGTCTGAATCTCTAGAAGTCATTGATACTCACTACCCACTCTGTGTAGTAGCTTTCAGTGAAACCTATAGTTATAACTAGCATGAATTAAAAACCAAAGTTTGCTTTTGCAGCTACTTCAAAACCACTCAGAAGCTATAGCTGATCCAGACTGTGACAGTACAGACAGTAACAGACAGGCCATGGTATGCACTCTGGTTGCCAGGTATAATTCAAAGTACTGATTATCACTTATAAATCCCTTTATGGTGTAAAGTCTAGTTAATTGAGGGCCTGCCTATCTCTGAGCATTTCTGCCCATCCAATAAGATTTGGCAGACCCCTTCAATTAAACAATGTAGAAAAGAATATCTTAGAGAAACATCACTGACATGGAGCCTATACTCTGGAATCGTATCCCCCTAGAGATCCATATGGCTCCCACATTGAAGACTTTCCAGAAAACTTAAATTATTCTGCCAGACTTTGAATAGGATGAGCTTTGTGACATTTGGTTTTTTCTGGCATGTTTTTTTTTCTTTTTCTGGGTGCATATTTCTTTGTTCTTAACATTCCTGTTCTAGCTTTTCATAGTATAAAGTACCCAGACATATTTCAGAATCAATGTTTTTAAAGTCTATAAATAAAACTTTTTCTAGTCTCATAGCATGGAAAATAAAGTGAAACAAAAATCCCTAAAATCTCATAAATTCTTAGATGAGGCTTTCAAAATCTCTTGAATTTTGTTTACCTTGGGGGGGAAAAAGACTTGATGAGTGCACCTTCTGACTGTTGTTGGGATTGTTCTTTCTTAAAACACTTTAGATTAATTTACGTTAGCAAAGTATTAATCTGGGGGTAATAGATAAACCAAAGTGGGAAATCTATGTGTTTTTGATTATAACTCTCAAAAGTTCCAGCAAGCATCACCAGTATCAAATATTTAAACATCTGAAGGGCTCTCAGTTGCCCTTCCCTGATTTTAAAAACATGATTATCTGTATTAAACTGAATTTTCTGTTGTTAAATTAAAAACAATTGAAAACTTGCCAGCTCCAACTTGTAAAAAAATTAATGCATTATACAACTGGTAACACTTGATGTCATTTTGGCATATCCATATATGAAAAGAAACCCTTTTGCTCTTTTATATCTTAATTGGCATGACACTATTGAAATTCTTGTCACAAGCACTCAATTCTAATTGGTAAGAGTTCATAGTGAGTGTAAGTATAGCTACATTGAGCAAATTTAATGTTTATACTTTATGGACATTGATGTGGAAAGTAGGAAGGTGTGTGTGTGTGTGTGTGTTTGTGTGTTTGTGTGTGTGTGTGTGTTCATGTGTGTGTGTTCATGTGTATGTGTGTGTGTGTGTGTGTGTGTGTGTGTGTGTTATTTAAGTAGGAACATGGACTTTGTAGATTTCTCTGTTATTGGAGCTAACAGTGATCAATTTGCTTAGATTAAAGGACGAAGGATCAGATACACCTTCCAATATTTCCAGTTTGACATTGGGATCACAACATGTAGCATTTATTTTTCCTTTACTTGATCTCCTTAAACAGGAATAATATTTGAAATCTTCTGCCATCCCCAATTCAAAATTTCTATGGGAGCATTCCAGACCTTGCCTTTACAGGAAAGGGAATTTTCCAATCTGAAATGAATAGAAAGGACACCGTTAGAAACAAGCAAACAGAACCTCTCTCTCAAAAGCTAACATGCTGATTTTCAAGATGCTGAACAGTTACAGGATAAAGAAACTCTGTATACCTTCTGAAACTAAGGAAGTCTTTGTATAACAGACACTGCTCACCTCATTCCCCTCCCTGAAGTGGGAAACATATTCCTTCAAATGTTTCCCAGTGTCCAGGAAATCAGGCTGTCCTCTGTAGCTCACAAACTTGGCACTTCTTTGGAACAGAAAGGAAGAACTGAGCTGCCCTCTGGAGGTGAGAGAAAATCCTAGTTCAAAAACATTTTTTTTTAACCTTTGCATGAGCACACATGGCTTAACAATGTCCCACAGAGGTCTAATGGAATTGCAGGTCAGTAATCTCAGCAGTTCACTGCTGACTTGTTTGGAATTTGACTTCATTTTATTAAAGGCTTTTAAAACATCTCAAAGTCTCTCTCACTTTTTTATATTTTAGGTTTTTTTATATAATTCAATCAAAATATATTTATATTTTGGCTGAGTTATGTAGGCATGGTGTAAAAGAAGATCTGCATTCCAAACTTCATTTACTATTCTGTTGTTTGTCATTTACTATGCTAGCTGCTGATTGGGTGAAAATCGCTTTTCTGTAGAGCAGGGATGTCAAACTCGCGGCCTGCAGGCCGGATGTGTCACGTGATGGCCGTGCTCACAAGTTTAGCAAAGGGGGGGGGAAATCCCAATACGTCATGTGACACCGCCATGATGACACGAGTTTGACACCCCTGCTGTAGAGCATTGCTGGGATGATGTCAAGCTTGTCCCAAATTGGCCATTCATAAAAGAAGAGCCTTCAACGATGTTTGTAGTGAAAGGAATACTTTTATTTAAGGCAAGTGGTTATAAACCAGAGAAAGCCAGATCTGAGATTTGCGCACAAAAGCTGCCTACTTGCCAGTACTTTCCCACTTTCTCTGGTTCTTCCCCGTTATTTCCCTAGTGTCCAATTAGATTCAAACGTATTGTTTTGGTAACAGTTCTGGTGCTTTGTGACCTCGTCCTTGGTTCGCATTCCATTCCCAGGCTTGTGGCCTTGGGATCGGTCAGCCAATGAGCTGCAATCAAAGTGGTTTTTGTTACTTCTCTCCCCCTTCCTACCTGACAGCTCCCTTCCCACACGATTCATGGCAGTCTGGCATCGGTGAAGCAGCAATGATGGCAGCACTGACAGATGGGGGGAAATGGAAACCAGTAATAGGCAAATTGAGTAGCCTACCTCACAGGGTTGTTGTTAGGAAAAATGGGGGAGGCAGTATTGCATATGCTGCCTTACACAGCTGAACAAAAATAGAATATTTTAATCTAGAAATAAATCAATCAATGTGCAATTTCTAATGACTTAACAGTCATTTCCATATATATCTCTTGGCAACCACCCATATATTGTTTGCCTATTCACTTCCCATTGTAGTCTACATTTCCTGGTAGCTTTCCATTCAAATACTCATCAGATCTGAGCCTACTTAGGATCTAGGATCAGCCAAGTTAGCTAAGATAGCTAGAAGTCAGTTTGAGGTATGGGTGTCACCAGTCTAGTTGCTCAGAGCAACTGTTCTACTCATCTCTTCCACCTCTTAGCGGTTTTGTCATATAAATATGTAAAGGTATTAAGCTATTTATAATTTTGCATGCAAAAAACAAAGCAACAGTGCAAAGCAGAATGTTGCACACTCTTGATTAGCTGCATTGCATATCACTGATTCTTTCCTGCAGAGCAGACTTTCTATCCTGACTGGCTAAGCTATGACCATGTAGACATTTTTAAGTAACTGTTCACATAACATTGCTGGACTCTGACTGGCTCATTTCTAAGTCTTTCTACTCAGTAGATTTAGATATCCGCTTACTTAATGGACAAACTACTAAATAATTAGGAAGTACCAGATATACATTCCAGTACTAGATATGCATTGCAGTTTCCATGTATACTATGAATGTATATCAACTTTCCCTGGTATGCTGTCTCCAGACTTAGAATGTTGGTTGGGTATTATGGGTCTTGAAATACAACCTATACAAGATTCTATCACAGGTTAGGGGAAGTTGTTTTGTAGCTGTCTGTAGAATAATTTAATGCGTGGAGAATCCTTGAGGCTTAGTCAAATTTACAGTAGACAAAGCAGGTGAGAATGGAAAGAATGTTGTTGTTATTATCTTGTCAGGTTAGGAACTTGTCCCTGATTTTACCCAGTGCCCATAGAATAGATGTCAGATAACCTTGAGCAAGTCTGAAGTGGTACAGTTCTATATTTCTTCTTTGCTAGGCAAGAATCCCATGAAACTGTTTCATGCAATGGCTAGTGTTTTCCACTTAGGAACCTCAAGCTAACCCTGTCAATCTGGTCATATGGATGAGTGTGAAGAAGGAAGCTATGATAGTCCTTGTGGTAACATCAGATTGAATTGGAAATACTTCCCAGTTTCAGATTATCTGAAGGCTCCCTCAATTTGGTGCTGTCCAGATGTGCTGCGATTGCAACTCCCAAATCATCAGCCTTCATGAATGAAGATAACATACGGTTGAATTCGTAGCATTGAGCTTTAAATGAGACAGCAGTGGTATTGGATAACTTGATAAGAAATGGGCTTCCCTACTGCTATTGCAACATTTAAAACAAAAGCTCTTCAGCTTTTGGTGAACTTCAAGGCATCCCAAGTGGTTATCCAGCATCTTCTGGAGGAAGTGGAATCTGCTAGAGAAACTGAAGATAACCTAGACTGCAGATTACTTCCATAGAAATAAGGAAGAAAACCATGAATACAGGTATTCCTCGACTTATGACCACAACTGAGCCCAAAATTCAAGTTGATAATGAGACATTTATTAAGTGCATTTTGTCCCATTTTATGACTTTTCTGGCCACATTTATTAAGTGAATCACAGTTCTTAAATTAGTAACATGGTTATTAAGTGAATCTGGTTTCCTCATTGACTTTCCTTGTCAGAAGGTCACAGAGGATCACATGGCTCCAGGACACTGCAACCGTCATAAATGTGACTCAGCTGTCAAGCATCCGAATGTAAATTATGTGACCATGGGGATGCTGCAATGGTCATAAGTGTGAAAAATGCTCATGTCACTTTTTTTCAGTGCCGTTGTAACTTTGAACAGTCACTAAATGATCTGTTGTAAGTCAAGGACTACTTGTATAATGACGTATATTAGTAGCTTATAATAATAACTTATAGTAGCATTTTGAAGATCATAAGTTTGAAACCTCTGATATAAAGAATTCCATACAGCTGATTTAAATAAAACTAGTAGAGGATTTCAAAATGCCAAGGCCAGTCCCTTAATTTCAGAAGAGTGGAATTATTCTAAATACTGACCAAATTCATCACATTTTAATAGCACATTCTTTGAAAAGTCAGTTCCAGGTTATCCCTTGTCCACTATTGTTTATGGCAGTCCTTTTCCTTTGTGGACTTTTTGCTATCGCAAATATATATCTCCCTATATCAAATATGTATTAAAGAAATAGATCTTGAATTTCTGGAGCTGTACCCTGGGAAAACCCTGGCCTGCAAAGCATTTGAAAGTCTATAGTAAAATAGAATATATATATGTTATGATTGTTGATCCAGTGCATATTGCAAGAAAATGTGGCATAGACTGTCAATCCACAAAATAGCTGATGCAAGCTTTTACAACTTGAAATTTCCATCAATAAAAATCTGAAAGGAATGTGCACAGTTCCTTTACCTTAACAAACATTTTTCATTGATACACGTGGAATGAAATTAGAGAAACTCTTTAGAGCAGCATTGTCTTTGCTTGTTTGGTACCATTTTTCATTGCTTTATTTTGTCTAGGTTTTCTAGGTTTTTTAACATCCCATCATCTGCCTTAAGGGTAGTCAGATGGGAGGTTCACAAAGTAAAATGGAACATAAAAATGTAAAAAGTAAATTATCAATTACAATATGATTTTAGGATGGCAATCTGGAGAAAGCTTTTTAAAGATGTTTAATGTTTTGAAATATTTTATAATGTACCTTGAAAGTATTGATTGATGAATGAGTCCTCTTTTGTAACAATAATCAATTATCGTTTAATAAACAGCAAAGTTATGCTCCAGTCAGGGCTTGATGGCTTAGAGGAGAGGTGTCAAATTGTGGCTTCACGTTGCCGTCACGTGATGTATCACAATGTTTTTTTCTGCAGAGCTGGGGTGTGACATCTGGCCCCCAGACCATCAGTCTGACACCTCTGGCTTAGACTATATTGCCATTAGCCATGCAGTTTTGGTGGCTTTGTATAGCATTGTCTTCATCTAGAATGAAAACCTCAGAGCCCTCCGTCTTTTTGTCAAAATAATTTTGAGTCAACATTTGTATTGTACAGCATTAATTGGTTGGTTTTGTCATCTAGTCATGAAACTTCTCTCCTTTTTTAAAAATCAGCATTGATTTATGGGTCAATGACAAAGCTTATGATTCCTTATATTGAGCAGCTTTTTTTCTAAAGTCTTTTAAAAAAAAAACAAAAACCCAGGCAGCTGACAAAAGCAAGCAAGCAGGTAATCTGTGTGAATTATAGAAATAAATTAAATAGGAAGAGACTGACAGAATTTGGGCCTTTCTGTATCTATCTAGGTGGTATGAGAGGAAAAGAGTTACAAATCATGCACCTAATCGTGTTTATAGATTTATCCATGAATTAGTGTAATTTTGGTATGTTTTATCCTGGAGGCAAATTTATAGACTTAATATAAAATACCATTCATTCTTCTAGGTTAAATAAAATAAAAAGATGAGACAAGAAGAAACATTGCTCTTGGCAGCCATTATCTTAATGGCTTTACAATTTCATCAGTGAATTTTCTCTCTTTACAAAGTTTGGAATATCAGCTCAAAGGACCCAAATCTGAAAAGAATAATACCATAAATGCTGCCAAAGGCAACAGGTCTAGCTGACCCTATTTTTAAATAAATAGATCATACACTATACAATAGATCTAAAGAAGATATTTCTCTGAAAATCAAGAAGTCTGTCTTCACCAAATAATAGAGATCAAATAATCTCTAATTGCATTAGGAAACAAAATCTCAGAATTACCAGCCAACATGGTTATAGGATGGACAAAGATGAATGGTAACATACAACCTGCTTTACATTTAGTTTCTAAGATAATTCTCCCACCAGAGAAGGATTCCTTACAGGATCTCCTAGAGTCACCCACCATTGCTGGGTGAAGGCATCGTTTATATCACTTACTGACGGTTGGGTGATTCAATGATGACTGTACTCAGGAAATGACTTACCATTTCCTCTGTACAACATTAACTGTTCCTCTGTAGTATTTTTATGTTTTTATTTATTTTGACTGACAAATGCATTGTGTTTCCTAGAAGCAGAAAGGTGGAATAAATATATATGACTGATATTAATGTTGGTTTTGACAACAATATTCCATCATAACTCTTGAACATTCCACATTCCAATTCCACTTTTTTTCAAAAGAAACCGACTCATAAAACAAGTAAATTGATGATAGTCAATTTGTTCAATAGTTCTTTACTCAAATTTAAGATTGCTGGAACTTCAAGATGTCATTTAAAGTCACATTTCTTACCAGAAGAAAATAGAAGATGAATATTCGCGTCAGTTTTTGAAAAGGATTCCAGGAGGGCCTGGGAAACAAGAGGCCAATAGAGCAGCTTACTAGAAAGCATTATTGAGGCTTTATTTTACATATAAACCTCATTGAGGATAAAAACCTCCTCCATATAGCAAGTCTTACGATAAATTTTTTAAAAAAAACCTAGAAAAAGAATCAATAAAACATTTGGGTCAGGGAAGCTCTTTGAAAGATTCTGTGGAAAAGGTGTAAATGGAAGAGTGTTTTTGGACTAGTGAAATTCTATTCTTCTTGGAAAGATTTCATTTAATCTCTTGAAATTTAAGATGTAATCTGATAAGATAGAAAATGAATTGAAAAAGTGATGGAATTGAAAGAGATGGCAAAGTTAACTTTTAATTAGGGGAAAAAACTATAACTGGCTTTGTTTTCCACCTGGAAACAGCTTCTGGACTTTCTGCTTGAAAGAGATAAAAATGAAATTTTGATTTTGGGTTTTGATGATTAAATTGCTTCGATGCCAGAAGGGTGGCAAGCAAATTTAATAAATTTAATAAATAGTTATAGAAGCATCTTACTATTTTTATATAAATAAAAAGTACAGGTTATAATTGGACTATGTAATTTACTTCTCTGAAAAAAGCTGGAAGTCACTGTCTTCTTTTCCCCTTTCCCTCACTCTTATCCCTTCCCCCTTTTCTTTTATTTTTTATATTGTCTTCATTTTTGTTGTATTTTATATTAAGAAAAAAAACTTTATTTTTTTTAAAGGTATAATCCAATAAGGAAGATAAAGCATCTCAGAGTTACTTGGTTTATGACCACAACAAGCAAAGAATACTCCAGGAAAAAAAAATGGCTGAAAGAGTGACTGTGAATGGAGCTAGATGGTTCAGGGGCAAGGGGGCAATCTTTTCTGTTTCCGGGATCAGGAAATTTCATATGTGTGTAATTTGAGTTAATTCATTTATTATGACTAAACTAGCAACAGATGTGTGTTATATCAGAATCCCCAAATTATATGGTTCTATAGGGCAAACACCAGAAAACTTTTGTTGCTTCAATTTTTCATGCTGCTTTGTTAAATATTTTACTATAAGAAGTATTTTAAGGCTCTATAGAAGCTTTGTTTCTGTGACTGATCTATAATGTAGAGCAACATTCTGAGGCACAAAGAAAATTAAGTACAAAAGTCATTTCAAATAACATTATTGCTTTATTAATTATGGTTAATGTAAGCCAAACTTGGCTATGTTCAAACATTACACTAAGCCCAATACACAACCAGGAATCCTCTTCTTGCAGAGATCAAGGTGCATCACCTAGTATTCAGGTATTTCTCCAGTACAATTTGGAAAAAGGAGATTGTTGATGACAAGTCCTATATGCAAATATTGTCTACATAGGACTTATGGCTTGGAGTGATGTATGTATCCAGCCAAAGTACCTAATATTGATTGCTCTGTTTGATTGACAGCAATTCTCTGGTGTGCTAGAGAAAGAGAAGCTTATGCCAACTCTCTTACCTGGGATTCTTTTAACTGGGAAGCAAGAGAAGTACCTCTAAATTCAAAGCATGTCTTATTGACCTATTACCCTATTTGCTTTATAGACTTGATAAGTAAGGGTAAACAACAGCTGGTTTAGAAACAAATTCAATTTCTTGAAGCTCCCTGCTATCTTTGTAACAATCTCTAAGTGTAGCCCAAATGTTAACTGCCTGCTGTGCTGATTCTGGAACTTCTCAAGCCATGGCATAACATGATAGATCAAAATGCAGATCATTTCCTGTTTCAGCTGAATGATGGCATTCATAGTTTGGCCTAATGGCCTTTGACTTATTTATCAGTTAAACCCCTCGGTTTCCTCCCTCCTCTAAAAACCCAAATTCTGTTTGATCCTTCAGTTAAGCTGTTGAAGTTGGAACACTGACTAACTACAGCTGTTCCCTCAATTTATAGCTGATAGTTCTATGTTTATATATTTTTCACTGCCATCTTATGTTGCTAAGAGGACAGAAAACTCAGAGATTGAAATATTTTCAAACATTTTTGTACCAATAATTTCCTTAAAAACATGGTTTGGTCACATTCCTTTAGAATTTCTTAAAATGTCAGGATAGCAGCCTCGGTTGCTTGGTACTATATTCTCCCAAAGCTAATGTCCAAATTGTGTAGGGTCTGGTGGTTAAATGGGTTGTCATTTTTTTTGTCAGAGTACTGTTCTTTAACAGCCTTGAAGTATGGAGAGGCACTGATAGGAAAAGCTTCAGCTGTTGAATTTTATCTACCATATGACACTTGAAAAATAAGAGGGCTCTTACCTAAGGGAAAACATCCATCAAACCTGATATGAAAAGAACCAGCCTGTCTGATATGAATTGCAAGCTTACAGAATGAGAAACCCCCTCAACACTGCAAGTCTGCCAATAGAAAATCATTCACTTTTCTTAATCCTGTCTTTTAATCTTAGTAATAGACTGGTAGCAACATTAAATGATTATTCCCCTTTGGAATTTATTTAACTTAATTCAAAAGGAGCTTTGAAATTCTGTTTTGATAATTGTTGACTGTGAGGAACTAAATTGAACTAATATATTGGGAAACTAATTTTTTTCCTCAGAACCACTAAATAACCTTATTATCCTCCACCAACAAGAGCCATTTTATTTAAAGCTCACAGTACTAATACCTGGTGCTTCCTCCTAATGAATTTCTATTCTAGTATCCAAGGCTTAAATACAATTCATTCTGTGTTTTATTAATATAAACCTTCTAAAACAAATAGTGCAATTTTAGTGCTCCTTCCTCACAATATACACTTTTACCTGCTCTTTTCTTTATGTTTGGTATGCTTGCAACATTAAGCTAAATACAGTTGCTAGAAAAGCAGTTACATTGATTTCAAGAGTTCCCTGTGAAGTAATAAGATCCACCTGATTTTATGTGAAACTCATCATGGCTAATCTGGTTATATCAAACAGTTCAGGCACACAAAATTCTATGGAGGATAGTGCTAAAAGTGCATTCCTGTGGTCCCAGCCACAACTGGCTAGACCTGTATTTGTCATAGTGCAGTCAAGAGCAAATGGCTTATTTCCTTCATCTAGTCAAAGTCTAGTCTGAAGGGTTGGGGGACTCTCCAGGGATATTTTAGATTGCAGTTTGTTGACACAGTGGGAAACCTGTACACAGACCATTGGGAGGTAGTGTTATACATGGAAGTACAATTCACTTTCCTGAATGCCAGGCTGCCAAAGAGCCTAGTTGCTTTCTCACCCCCCCAAAAAAATTATTCAGTTTGCCATTATCATTTTGCATTTGTTTTGTTCACTTTTCCATATATCGAAGGATTTTGATCCAGGACCGTGCCCAGTAGAAATGTATGAGTGTTTATTTTATTAAGAATCAATGTTTTATGTGCAAGAGTTAAGACTCACAAGTGTTTAGGGTGTTTGATGGTGGGTAGCTCGGAGTTGAATCTAACATTCTAACACAACCACTTTGTGAAGTTGAATGTGAATCAAAAATGGTTTCAATAGAAGAGAATATCTATAGCTCAAGGTTGAACTGTGGAGCTATTTGTGCTCTCTGAGCTTGGTTGTTTGCTTCTAGCCATTTCAGTACCCAACTAGATAACTTCATTATCAGAGTATGATTTTTTTCTCTCTGAATCAATAGCCAAATATATTTTTTTAATCTGGGGTTCCTTGATCAAACCCAATTCCTTCCAATTTTTAATCATTCACAAGTGGGTTTTCTTTCCATTTTGTCCCTGCTGTGTTGGACAAAAAACACACCTGCTATTTATCTTTACAAGCACTCTTGTTTTGAATTATCACTCATCCTTTTGAAGTTCGGGGTTTCTGATATTGAGCATGCTGACTCACAGCCAAACCCCAATGTTTTGCTTACCATAAAATGGCATGGAGTTTTATATTTTCTGTAAACGTGTCTGAAATCAGGATAGGGCTTCTGAGTCAGCCGTGGTATAACAGCTTCCTAGTCTGCTGCATTTGAAACAACTTGTACCGTACAGCCATTTCTTTTTGAACAGCCTAAAAAAAAAACCACCTCCTTTCTCTCTTCTCTCCCCCCCCTCCCACCCCGCCCCTTTAGACGGGGCTGCTTTGCCATTTGCACCCCTGGTCAGCAATTATCCCC
>JANHFL010008320.1:174740-201640 GCA_032468155.1 Oxyrhabdium leporinum
CACACACACCCACACACACACAATCTATATATCTTTGTGTGTGTGTGTAATGTATGTATACATTAAAGATAAATACAGATATTTTAGCAAAGCTAATTCACACTCTGACCTCCAACCTAATTAGTTGAATCAGATGCACAAAAGGGTGGGTATAAAAAAAACGAACATAAGTTTTGATATAATGCTGGACCTATTATATTTGCTAAAATTTCTAAAGCAAGGGAAGTTGAAGTGCAGGCTAAAAAGTGCTCATAAGCTTAGAGCAAATCTTAGAGAGCCAGTTTGGTAGTTAACGCACCAGACTAAATACCAGGAGATTGTGAGTTTGTCTTGCCTTAGCCATGAAAGCCAGCTGGATGACCTCAGGCCAGTCATTCTCTCAGCCCAACCAATCTCACAGGATTGTTGTTGTGGGGGAAATGGGAGGAAGGAGGTGTATTGATATGTTCATTGCCTTGAGTTATTTATAAAAATAATAAAGGTAGGATACTGATTAATTTGGGATTGGAAACTAGGTGTCTATGTTGAGGAGAAGGACTAAATTATTATGTATGCATAAGTTCAGTATTGAGAGTTGAAAGTTTGCTAGGCAGATAGAACAAGAATGAGTGAATTCAAATTACAGAAGTTACAAGTTAAGTGAAAGTTCAAGTTGAAAAAGGTATGGAATGAGATATCTTGAGAAAGTATGGGGCATCCTGCTTTGCTCACTTTGGAAGAAAACAAAGTGAGTAATTGATCAAATATCAAGGATATTCTACATCATTGCTGTCTTAGGGCCAGGTTGCTTGGGAGATATTTGCTTTGGCACCAAATGTGTAATAAGGATAGTATATATTGGTTTCCCAGGGAAGCATTTCCTTAATAAGGAACTGGGTGGGATAAATGTTTTACGCAAGACAGCACAAATTCAGCAGTCAGTTCTGCCCATAAAGATAAACAGGAAACATATAACAACTAATTTGTCATTGGAAATGAAAACAGACAAGTGGCAAAGCTAGCCCACACTCACGAAGCCCAGAAAGTTGTGGTTCTGAACCAAGTCTAATAAAACGATAACGGCTACCCCTCTCCATTCTTATATGATTATTTTCAGTTCATAGAATGTGAGGATACAGATAGATCTCTTGGAATTCTGAGGCTAACCATTTGGGTCCTTGACTCTTGTCCATCCTGGCCAATGAAAGTAGTTAGAGATGGGAAGGGTATTTTTTATGCCTCCCTAAAATAAAACTATCCTTAAATTCAATTAACAGATACTAGCCTGTCTCTGATGTCTCTCGATGGGGCAAATTCATGCAGTATATGACATCACAGCTCCTTTGGTTTCTGGATGAAACTGGTGATGTGAATATATTTCCATTGGGATTCAGTCCTTTCTTCAATACTGGAATGGTCTTGGCTGCACAGTAATCTCGCTTTGTCATAACATTTAACGACTATATGAAGTTGCTGGGTTGTCATAAGTATGCAGATGACATCTAGGTGTTAATCTCATTTCCCTACAGCTCCTAGTAGGGAGTATAAATATTCTTCACTGATGTCTGCAAGCAGTGATGATGAGAGTTAATAAAGTGAAATTAAACCCAGGTAAGGTAAGGGTACTCTTTAATCCAGCTTTAGCAGTTTGTCTGACTCCAAATGCTGCTATATTACCCTTAAATAAGAGCCACATTAAAATAAAACCAACCAAATTTCTATTTTATTGTTTAACATCCAAACTTTCCAAGCAACTGTAAGATCTGTTTGGGTAAGTTGACCTCACATTTACTAACACACTATTCTCATATATTCTGGGTTCTGATTGTTTAAGAAAAATTAATTTCTTCCTCATTCTCCTCCTCTTAACCTAGCCTTTACATGTTTTAAGCAATTTCCCTTCTTCCGGAAGTAGATTTACAGTTGTAAACACGATTACACAGTTCAAATTTAGGCTCCTCTCCTCTGTCTGTATATTGTGGTCTCATAAATATCAGCGACTGAATATGGATAAAGAACATATGTTACATAGAACAATGTTCTATTGTTAGCTATAGAAAATTATAGACAATATAATATGGAAAAATATTAAACTGTTTTTAATAGTGAAGTAGAAAATTATTGTGGGCAAGCGGTCAATGCATTCTATTTTTGTTTCTGTTTTGTAAATATTATTTTAAACCAATGAACATTTTTATCTCAATTGTCATAAGTCGAGGACTACCTGTAAAGAAAATAAAAAGTGCTCGTGTTATTAGGAAGACATGGATGCAGAGGAAGATAATTTGCTTGAAATTAACAGTTTTAAAGATTGGAGAGTCAGTGCTATTTAATATTCTTGATGTAGAGTCAAGTCTCAAAATCAGTACTGCTGTAATTATCAATGTAGACTCCTAGAAAAAAAAATCTGCATTCCAGTTTGTTTAAAATTTCTTCCTAGGTTATAGTTGGCAATAAAGATTGAAAGGGTCACAGAAAAATACATTTTTAACATCTTCTTTAATGCTTAGAAATAGGATACAGGCAGATACAAGGGCTAGAAACTAAAAACAAATCTACTAATATTTCAGAATGTAGATTTGTTAACTATTATATATCCTGGGTAAAGCCAATTAACTGAAGTACAGATTATTTTCCCAATCTTATTTTTAAATAAAACTGAGACAATTAAGTAATGGTTAATTAATTAATTGACAGTTGCTGCTGGTTCTGATAACTTTTCTATATACAAAAAGGAAAGGCTTCATAGTGTAATCTTTTTGACTTAAGTAGCAGCATAAGTCAACAAAGTTGTCCAAGGTACAGCCTTAGTCCCATTATGAAACTAATCTTGGTACTGTAATGCCAGTTTCATTACTATTGGATGATGTAATCACTCTACTGTTATTTTTTAATATTAAAGATAAATACTGCTGGATTGAGTGTCTATATTTGGTTCCAAAAGTAAGAACTTATTAGCAGAATAATAGATGTGCTTATTGGCTAGAATGAGCAGATAATAGTTTTAGCTTTTACAATTAAGGTTGCATTAATTACTGTATGGCAGTGTATTGGTCCAGAAGTGATAGTTGCATTAAACCATTCCTTCTTGATGATTTGTGATTGATTCCACAGTGTTGTTTATTCATTTACTTAAAATACTTCTAAGGTATTTATTAAAATAATCTCTCAGTGGTAAGGATGTGAAAAATAAAGCTAATACATCAGTACAACAAATGTCAAATCAAACATTACAGATTCTAGACGGCTTGGCTATTTGAAATGAAAGACAAAAAATAATGAATGCTTGAGATGCAATCACAGCTGTCCATTTGTTTGTTTCTGAAATATTAACATAAGCTCTCTGTCAAAATTGTAATGTTTCTGAATGCGGGCAAAGGCATGATATACGATGATTTGTGGTGTGCGTATCCATGGAATGGGACAAAATAAAAGTAACGGTAACTTGTTCCAGATGGAGTGTTTATCATTCAGTGTGTTCATTTTAGCAGTGTTGTAGGCCGTCCAGGTGATGTTATTATTACTTAGTGATTAGTCCACATTGTACTTTTCTTCAATCCATTTTTCTCCACGGAACAGGGATAGGCTGCTTAGGCAGAAAAACTAAAGGTACAGCTCTTCAAAAGCACAGATGTTTTGTAGGCATTGGAGAGGGGCTAGTCTTGATGTCAACAGTTAATGCATTCCTCCTTCTTTCTTTCCTCAGGAAAAAAAAATAATATTCTTTGAAATGTGTGCAAAAGTGTTTTATATGTCAATATTTTCATGTCTTTATTTTTCATACAGTATTTTTGTCATGCTAAAATATTGCAATTTTGAAATCGACCTTGTACATCACTTCAGGTCTATCTCTGTTCATCCTTCTAATTTAGATTTTATTTTATTTTATTTATTTTATTTTATTTTATTTCAAACATTTTAACCGTCCATCTCCCTCACAAAGGAACTCTGGGCAGTGTACAATTTAATCAATACAATAAAATATCACAAACTGAATATTATAAAATTACAAAAGATGGAGAGTTCCGAGATGCAGAGACTAAGAGTTATTTATCAATGTTATATAGTTGCCCATCTCACTAATTGGTTTAAGATCCAGTTTTGTTAGTCAGCTCTGAAATGGAAAATTTTCCTGTAAGAACATATTTAAAAAAACAACAGCAAATCATTAAGCAAAAACCATTAGTCATTTGTAAGCCTAGTAGAATCAAAATTCTCCATCTTGTGAAATAGATGATTTTACCCAATCTAAAGTGAGAGCAGTGATTCCTCAAAACTGCTTTGAAATATCTTTGTAAAACTACAGACAAAAATGGAGATAGAAGTTAAGTTATACACATGTGGAGATAAACTTGCATAACACTGAATTCCAGCTGAGGTACTTTATTTTTCTAATCAGCAATGAACTATGATTTCGTGCTTCAGGGTTTCAGAGTGCCAATGTGGCAACAACTAAAAATATCCTCAGCTGTATAAACGGCTGTTTTTTACAGTGTTTCAGTAAAGAAACAATGAAACAAAATTTGCACCACAGCTGTACTTCACAATTTATTATTCATTAAAAAAAACCACAGTAAAAAAATGCATGTTTGTCATTTTATAAAACAATAGTGTTATCGATTAGCATTTTCTACTTCAGAAATTCTTGAAATCCAATGTGAAATAATGAAAGTGACATGCTTGCACTCAAACCGCTTTATACATGTTCTTAATTTCTTTTGGGAAGGAAGTAAATGGACAGTGGACAGAAGAGAGGCTGTATGAACAGGACAGGCATGTAAGTTTGAATATGCTTTGATCCACTTATTGATATGGGTGAATTACTTTGAAGTAAAATAGAGTATAGGAGCAAGTTGATCTTTTTGAACAAAAAAAACCATAGAAAAGTGATGGCATAATGCAAAAGGAAATTTGTGTTTGCACAGAGCCTATCATGAAAAGAGAATATTCCCATAGCATAATATATGTTGAAGGAACCCAGTTTTTGGAATCATCCATAAAACATTTTATCTGCACATTTGTTTCCATATTTCAGCAAAATAAGCAGCTTGTTGTAACTGGTAGTAGGATAGGAGACTTTTGAATGGTAGCTATTTTGTGCTGATGGTTGTCCAAGCAAGAACCTATTGGATTGGCTGGTCAAATGCAAATAAAGTAAAAGCTGGCTTAGTAACTCCTATTTTCCTGCTTGGTCTAAACAAAGTTTGGAAAGGAGTGAAACCAGCTGCTTGTAGGCAAGTCTCCTATTTGACATTGAGTGGATTAAGATTAAGGAGATTTTTAATGCCCATTACAGTGAATAAAATTCTGTCAAATCCTAAAAAGGGTTGTAATTCATCTAAAAGTTTTTTGTTGCAACAATGCCAACAGCCAGATTGAAGTTGGATTTCTAGTCTGGTTTACAGTACAGTGGCAGTGGATTTTATATTAGTTGTGTATGTGATCCCTTATTGTTTGAGAAAATAAGATCTAACTTGTTTAACAATGACAAGTTTGTAATACCATAGCTCTTGGCAACAAAGCGATGGAAAGGAAAACATCCAACTGAGCTGACCCAAATTTTTAATGAGGGCAAAGTAGAGCACCGGGTGGGCATGGGAAATAAGACAGCTAACAGCAGTTCATCGTGGAGAAGGAATGCACATTCTGAATATACAAAGGGTAAGACAGTTTGTGGCACTTAGTATTGCGAAGTGATCCAACTCATTTGGTGTAACCTGGTTTTCACTAGTGGGGTGCCTGAATTTAGTGTCCAAATCTCATCTTGACCATATAGGTGTTGGATGGCATTCACTAACTCTAGAGACTGAAGACTCTACTTATCTCATTCAGATTTCCAAGTAAACACCTGAGCAATTAGACTGAAGTTCAGGATACATGTGAAAATGAAAATACTAAGTCAAGGTTTTTGTTGAGATACTATGTAAACTAAAATTCCTATTAATGTTTGAAATAACTAATTTTTGAATGAAGGATGATGCTTTTATTTACTAGGCCAACATGATTTTTCACACTTTCAAATTCTCCAAAGATTTTCATTGAAATAAGATTAGTTATAAAAGCAGGAGAGAACCTGATATTTACATTTTATAATTTGGACTAATAATAATATGGATGGAACAAGGAACTGCAGAATTTTAATTCATCAGGTGCAGATAGGATATCAGGCTATATCTTGAACTTCCTAAAAGACTGCTGAGAAAAAATAAATGCTTGGTCTAATTTTGTAAGTGGTAACAAAATCTCTGAATTTTTATCTAGTATATCATCTAAGATTATCTCCAGCTTTGTTAGTGTTGAAAGGTTTATATTGCTAGAGAAGTTGTGCCCGTAACTTATTTATTTATACATTTAGTTGTATTATTTATGTTCTGACCAGACTTCAAAAAGGTTTAACAATATTCATCTGAGAATGGAAACATTTCAAAGTAATAGCTGGATTTTATGCATTCAACACTGGGATATCCATCACAGTTTGCTTTCTTTAACCTATCAGCTCTGGGAAACATCCTTGCAATCAATATTAGCACTGGGCAATACTTAATAAGGCTGATTAGCCCCAAGATTAACAGTGGCATTATTACCAATGTATAAGTAAACCCAAAGAAACCAGAGTGATCCCAGATCCCAATTTATTTCAGAATAATATGGTGGATGTTATTAATTAATAAGCCAGGGATGGAATTCAATACTGTATCCTTAGCTGCTTCTTATTGTTGGATATACATCATCTGTTCCAATTTTTCTATTTCCAAAATTATGATTAATTAGATTTAATTTGGCTAACTTTTAGTCCATTCTTATGTTAGGGAGGTAAAATGTTTAAAAAAGGTTCATATTCTAAAATAAAGGAGAAGCATGAAGTCTTATTTGACCCTTCTAGATTAGCACAGCTTGTTAGATCTCTTCTAGAAGATCGAAGTGTGTATCACATCTTTTGGGAGCCTTATGCCAGATACTAATTAGTATCAATAAAGATATTATAAATGGTTTTTTTTGCTGAGCAGATTGTGAAAAGATTGTGTTCTGTTCCACTGCAAGCAGTGTTATGCTTATATAGTTAAAGGAACACATTTACGGATATAATGGTACTGTAATCTGATGTTGAAGCTTGATTCTCTGTAGACAAATAAGTGGAAATACTTTATGGAACTTGTCTACCCCTTTCTGTAACTTTAGTAGCAACACTTTTCCTTTCTGGGAGCTTAAAAAGTGAAAGCTTTCCAATGTGTAACATTTACCATATGGTATTCGGTATTTAGTTTGAACTGTTATCTTTAGTTAGTTGTCCCTTCTAACCTTGTTGTTTCCTTCGTTATAGAAATTAGAGTGACTTGCTGAGTTCACAATTTTTAGAATTGGGAGTTGTTGGTTCAGTATTTATCCATTGCACCATTTTTGTTTCGTAACTTGGCGTTCAGCATTTTCCCATTACTATCCTAGTTACTTCAGCCATCACTCCAGGCCATAGAAGAAGTTGCCCTCGGACCAATTTCTGGTGGAACTTGGGGCAGTGAGGTTCATTTCCAAACTGTCAAAATAGAAGAGTTCAAGCAAGTTTGTCTATCTTATTTTCTAATAACTCTCATGTTTTTAGCCTTAAGCAATAGATCTTCAGCATATCTGATAATCTCGAAGTGCATTATCTAAATAAAACCCAAATCAGCAGGCCAATAGAAAATATGCAGAAATAGGACAGGAAAAAGAAGATTCTATCCAAGGTAATGTATCCAAGGAAATTCTGTTTATAAAAGAAGAGTCCACGTTAAAGGACAGCACAATGTATATTAATTCTAGCAATTCTAGATTGCTAATCTAGAATTCTTCCCAGGAGCAAGTAATCCAGATGGAAGCATTCAGTGCTTTTCTGTCACATGTCACACATAAAATCCATCAAGCTACACATGAGATCCCAGAGGGGAGTACTTAAGCTCCATCTCTTTTGTCCTTGCCTTGTCTATATAATTAATTTCCCCAGCACCATAAGAAGATCCTTTGTTTCCCAATCCCTGATCCCCTATGGTTGAAGGCTTGCTTAGATGCTCCATATTGTTTACCCTGGAATGAATGAGCTGTCTTTGTCCTTGGCAGAGAAAAAGAGAAGGGCCTTTCTGTGCTGGCTAAAAATAGGCATCCACCAGTGGATCAGCATTTCTGCTGGTACAGTTCTAATAATGGCAAGGAGTCCTCCTTTGAAGTTTTCCGCCATCTTTCTCTTTCTCTGTCTTTTACTTTTTGTGACCTATGCAGAAAATTCAAGAGTTTTTAAATTCTACTTTTGATTCCACTTTAGGTTAGTGGGTGCCTTATGTAAAGCATTAGAGCAACTGAAATACATTATTTGTCCCAAACCTCTTCTATTAGTGAATTAATATCTGTCCACACTTGACCAAAAGAAAACTCTTGAGATCCAGCTATTCATGGCTTCTCATGAATAAACTTAACTGGGTGGGTTTGTATTGTGGAAAGCTAGGGCAACATCTTAGTGTTAATGATTCTAGCACAGCCTATTACATTTCTGAAATGGTGAGATTAATATTTTCTGAACCAGAAGCCTGAACCAGAGTGATGGAAGTGTACCCTCTTTTACTTTTCCTATATAAAAAACATTGTGACTTTTCTTTAGTTAGAACCAAAATACTGTTGTTTGCTTTCTAAATCTTCTTCCTACATGCTCTTCCTTCCTTTCTCCTTGGAGCAGTACCTTGGGAAATAGAGAAAGTAAAATCCATTTAGTAACTTTCCCAGCCAAGGTTTCTGTCTTCTGGGTTCCAATCCAGTTCTTTCTTTTTAGATATTTCAACCATGGTCATGAATCTTTCTGTGGCTTAGCTTGTGTTGCTTCCCTATGAGAATGCAGAACTGCATCCACCCATTCTCTTTTTAAATAGTTGCTTCAACATTGTAATCCCTCCCCCCACTCTGTGTATCTATTTTATCAGCCATTTCTGTTCACACAGAATATTACAAAACATGAGTCCAATTCTCTTTGTAAATGAAATGAGCTATCACTTACAAATACAGTCTCTTAAGCTGAAGAAGCCTCTAGCCAGACTGCAGATCTGGGTCTTAAATCTTTAACAAATGGATATATAATTTAGTTTTTATTGTCATATATTGGAGCCAGCTTAGCAATTTCTGCTCCTTCCTTCCACTTTTACGTTGCTTTGAGCTGAGCAAACCTAAGCAGATTACAATAATTAATAAAACAAATTATATAGCACGGAACAAGCAAAATTATGTCAGGCAATTGAAATTACAGTTTATTCACACATATAATCTTCATAAACCATAATAAATGGCATTGACGCATCCCAGATGTCTACTGGTTACATCTTTTATCTCTCTATGTCTGCTTAAAGAGCCAAGTTTTAAACTATTCTCTGGATGTTAGTAGTTAGGATGAAGTTCTTATTTCTGGTGATAGCTGGCTGCATAGGAGGGGAACCCTGCCAAGGAATGGTCATCTCCAAGTCTTCTCCCATCATATCTTCCTGGGGGAGGAACACTTAAGAAGAGCTCTCTACCAGCCCGCACTAGAGCGTTACATTCTGCATCAATCAGGCATTCTTATAGATATCCAGATATTTAGTTCCTGTCTTTGTTCTCTTGTCACTCAAAGTGTCGTAAAAGATTCTCTCCTCTTTGTTTCTCCACAATCCTGTTGCACATGGACTGAATTCTGAGAGAGTAAATATTAGGTTTGTAAGCAAATAAAACGTTATTGCTCATCTTGTCTCATCCTATGATTTTAGTGAAGGGTTATGGTTGTGTTTTCCTATCAGTTCCTCCATGTTTTCCTTTATCACAGATGTCTGTTAAGGGGTAAAGATGAAAAAGTTGATTGGTGGCTTTGGATTTGGCTGGATGTGCTCTGCAATATCCATGGCCACTTGTCTTTTCTACAGTAGTGTCTTCCCTTCATCTGTCCCATCTTTGTGCTCATTTAACTAAAAAGCCTGTTTGATCTTGCTGTCAACTTTAATTATTTCTGACTGTAACCTTGTTCATTTTGCTTAGAATCAGGGTTCTTATTTGGATCTGATATCGAAAAGGTGCTTTGGAATGTGCAAGAATGTTAATGCAGCGCTGAAAATCACTAAAATCACAGTGTTTTTCCCCAAGTTACACAATTACCATGGGGAGGTTTCCACTCTTGTTGTTTGATCCTAGAAAAAATACTATGCTGTTTTGAAGTGTCACAGATTTGGTTCTTTTATTTGTCCTCATGCCCATTTCAAAGAACCTGTTTCAAATCACGTAAAAAGATCTGCTCATTCTTACAACATCCCTACCGTGATTAATTGAGTGGCTAGGAATAGGTACTGAGGTAGAATATCTGTAAGGACCATTGTGTGTAATTCCTAAATAGAGACCTATGATTTTACTAAACTTGGCTGCTTGATATTTATGAAAAACTATTACTAAGTGCATTCTCAATGATCCTACTTAGTTTCAATTTCTCAGAGAACAATAGCCAAAGCATGGAAGTAGGAGAAAGAATTGCGTTATGTGTGCAGGTACTATTGTTCTTTCAATTTTCTTTCAGGTTTGGAAGGATTTTCTTGAGGTTCAAGAGGGAAAGTGTGTTTCATTGTGTATAAAGAACATGAAAATCTAGACTCATGGGGTCAGGGAAATAGTTTGGTTTGCTGCAGTGTGTTTCCCGCTTCATTTTTAAATAGGCAGCTGTGATAAATGGGAACAAATGTGGGCTTGGGATGTAATCATCAAATACGTTTCAGTTTATTTAATTGGTATGCTGTGGTTTGCTTTTTCTGTAGAATAATTAGTTGGTGTACTAATTCTTATGGGTTGAAAGGAAGACTTTTGAAGCTAGCAATACCTGCCTGATTTTAGCTATTGTCAGAAGATGAATTTGATTGTTCATGAAGTTTCCCAAGTCAAGTTCAATTTGAAAGAGCCCTTTTTTTTTTGTATGATGTTTACATCTGTACATCTTTAGCCTTTGAGTTGAAGGCCTGAACAGGTATGCAAGTGGCTTCGTTTAGTTTGCCTTTTTCTAGTCTCTGCTTAGTTTTTAGTTTGTTTTGTTTATCTTTTTGTCACTGTTTGTGAAATGAACAGCTATATAAATTGGTTTAATGAATAAATAAGTTGTAGTTAAGTTGAAAAAAATGAGTGCAAAAGAGGGTGTTGGAGAAGGACTGGCATAGTCTGGGAGTGGAGTGAAAGGGAGATTGGCCTAGAATCTCTGTATAGCTGCAAGTGAACTAAGTCCCCTTTGAGTGCTGTGCACTCTTATCTAACTCTTATTAGGTGCTGACCCCATTAATGGCAAGTTTCCTGTACATAGCCTTTTAGAAATAAATCAGTTAATGGCAAGATTCCTGTACATAGCCTTTTAGAAATAAATCAGTTAATTGAACTGTCATAAATGGATCTGTTCTTTCATCTGACAGAGATCTTTCGTATTTTGATGACTCAATTTATATTGTGATGACTCAAAGGATTGTTGCAGTGTTAACTGTGCTAATCAGAGACCATTTCTCCTATACATTCAAAGAGAGGCATCAGTAGGAGAGGCCAGGAGAAAACAAATGATGAAAGCAATACACTCTTGCACCAATGTAATGCAAGCTCCACCTCTTGTGTGTGTGTGTGTATTGTGTTGTATGCACATACAGAAGGACTGTGCATTGTGAGGGAAAAACCTTGCTTTTATCACTTTGACTAAAACACTGGAACCTGCAGATTCCCCCACATATATAAATACACACATACATAAATATTTACACTATATTTTCGTTGAACAAATGCTCTTGCTGTCAGCCTCTGATTCAGTTTGTGACTTTTCTGTATTGCAACCTGTGCCCTCTACAGATTTACCAATCCAATGGGCAACTTAGTTTTGATGGGAAAAATCCCTTTCTCCTCCCCATTTTTCATCAGCATATAAGCTTCTGTACTATCCCTGTAACATCTTCCTATGAAACCTGCCCAGTGTTCTAGCTGGCCAATGGATGTACGAAACAAGCAACCAGCTGGCACTCTGTTCTCCACAATTGTTTCCTAACAACATTTTTTTAGTAGTAAGAGAACAAAAGTTCCAGGAAACCCAATTGAAAGAAGGGGCAAAATTGCTCCTTAGAGCAGTTGAGAAAGGTGGGGTAGGATAGTAGCAAGCCATTATTGCATTTGACTACAGTTGGAGATATAATTCCCAGGAGATGGGATGAGCAGAAACTTCTGATAGTGGGAAACTGCCCTTCCCCATAGTTCCAGAGAAGGCATTTCAATCATGCTTTTGCAGTGTTACTTAGTTAATTTTCCAACATCCAATCGGGTCCCACAACTTTGAGGGGAAACATGTGGAGGAGGCCAATATTTGCTCTGCATCTGCATTGTCTCTCCCTCGCATGATTTTTGCAGAGTGCCTTTCTGCTCAATTCCATTTTTCTCACGCTTACACATCCTAGCTGAACAACAGAGATCTCCAAGCCTACAAGAAGGGTGAGACTAAGGATGTATATACACTGCTTATAAAATTGGGGTGAGTGGGAGAGACTCAGAAAAAATCCCACAGGGACTTCCTGTTCTAAGTTGGAGGCTGCTGCTAGTTAGTAATGAGTTCCTGTCATGGGACATGGGAGTGGAGATGGAAATTCTACCATCAACTAAGAACAATAGAAGGATTTAATTTTCTTCACTTTTTGCAGAACTATTCTTTTTTTTAAAGCAAGCACTTCACTCTATAGCAAACAGCTTCCAGCCAGGCTTCACTATTAAACACATATTTTCTGCTTGCAAGAATATGTCCAGGAGGGGTAGAATTTCCTCTTGGAGAAGGTGCATGGGAAGTAATGATCGATTGAGATGGGGAGTCATCTATTTATATCTATTATTTTTTAATAAGCGAAAGATGTCTCCAGCGACAATTTCTTCCATCACAAAGTGGTGAACAAATGCAGGATGGCAGCAAAACTAATGTAATTGCATTAAAGTCTTCTCTGTAGTTTGATAATGAATCCAAAGTAGGCTCGATGTTTTACAGACAGGATATGCAAAGGTTTTCTTGCTTGCCCTTTTCCTTTCTGGTGGAATGTTTTCTTCTTAGCCAGCTGGAATCAGTCTTTCCCTGAACAGCAATTTCTGTGGCTCATGTCTCAAGTGTGTTGTGTGTGTGATGGAGAGAAGGAAAGATATGTGTTTCTGCTGGGATTGCTAAATTCTGTTTACAGTACCCTAAATCACAATTCTGAATTAATCCTATGCCTGGATTACAATCCTACAAGCATTGCTTTGTTCATATGATTGAGTACACATCTATTTTTTCCTTCCCAGAATTCCTTTCGTATAGAAAATTAGCAAGCTAAGAATAACTCCTCCTTCCCAACAATGAATATGCTATGTGGATATCCTACGTGCAAGGGATTTGATCGAGACTCTTGAGACTCAAAGTTATCATCTACATTGAGCTTCCTCGCAGTTGCTCTATATAATGTAATGTAAGACAGTCCTCAATAGATCGTGTAAAAACACTTTTCTGAATACTTTCTTACTGGATGAGAGTTCAGCCAGAGAATCCTGCCTGTTATAAAGATACTGTCTTGTTCTTACAATGTGGAGATGCGTCCATGGCAACAGATACAGCGTTGAGTCAGTGGACAGAGAAGTGCACTTGTGATTTAGGAGCTTTCTAGGTCTGCTAAGGTTTTGCTGACATTACATTTAAAGTGAGTTTAATTCTGAGAAATTGATTTTTATGCTGTTAGGCTATAAATGTTCCATATGTCCGACATTGTGGCAACCAATGTCACAATGTACCTATTGTCTCCTGGCTGTTAATATTGGAAAGTTGTTAACATCATATTCTAAATCTGTTTCAAATTTTTGTATTTTTACTTCTTGTTGATGACCTTTTTGGATAGTTACCTACATAGCTAACTTCCCAAGAGGAAATTGGGAAATCTAAGCAGGTTTGAATGGATGCCATGTTTTTAAAATATGGTTTAGTTTTGGCCTAAATGGCCTACATTTGTTTTGGCCTAGTTTTTCCTGGAAGTTTCAGTAGAAATCATTATTCTTCTGTTCTTTGCAGTCAGGTTCTGAAAATGCATAGATAAAAATAAAAGCTATGTGAATACATAGTACTTCCCCCTTGTCTTTTCATGTCATGCTTGAGTGTTTATTCAAGAGTTTCATTAAGACACATACCAGCAACTAGCAAAGAATGGGGATAAAAGAATGGTTCTCATTATAGGTAGATGTAAATGTAGAGCTCCCGGAGGATCTAGATTGGAACCTGTACTTTTTAATTTGTTCAGAAATTATCTGGATTTAAGAAGGAGCTGGGAGACGGCCAGGTTTGTGGAGCAAACCAGATTACAGAGGGAGAGTAGAATAAAAAAAACATACATGCATGAATCATTTAACCAGATTAATACTAATAAAGCTTTTACAGAGTTTGTGTATTCAACTACTAGGTCTTTAATTGACTTAATTAAGTAAACACACTGCCAAAGGGATCAGGTTGCTGGAGCAATTTCCACATGAGAGAAAACCTTTGAGGGTTAGCAAGGAAGACAAGAATAGGGCCAGAGGCACATCTGAAATGTACAGAGGGTTTGGACACTCTGAAAATGGCTGCCATCATAGACATAAACTACCCATTTGCCAGAACACAAAGTAGCCCCTGGAATGTTCTTTACCATTCCAGAGAGGTCCAAATGACTAAACCAGGTATTTGCAAATGCTCCCTTTCTGTTAATTATTTTGAATAAAGGTAAACTTGGTAAAGAGGAGCAGGGAGCCTGGTGGCCACCAACAAAGTTGCCTGGGGTCGGATTGATACTTGCAGATTTGACTTTCCCTGTCTCAGAAGCCAGTGTAAGGTTTAAAAAATGAGTCATGAAACTTCATTGAATGGACCAGAAAATTGGGAGATACTGAACAGATTAAAAAAGTTCTTATTTGTACATCAAGTTGTTAAAATTGAAATTATGTGCCACAAGACAGCTCTGTTTTCCAACAGATTTTTGAACTGATCTTGCTTGGCTTCACAGTTTCTGAATTTGAGACCAATACTACTTCTAGCCTGGATTAACTGCTATTAGAAATTATAGGAGCCAGTGATGAAGAGCTAATTAATAGTCAATTTCTTAGTTTGAGACAACAATTCAATAGATACTCTTCACCAAGATTAAAGATTGACTGTTGAATTTCATCAATTGAATTTCATCAAGACCTTATCACACTGGTAAGGGAGAAAGGGTTATCAGATATGAAAATTTTGAGTAAATATGCTTAGGATTATGTTCATTTAAATGATGGGGTGGTATGAAGCATTCTGTAAATGTATTGCCATCCTCATTGTGATTAACAACAGTGATATATTTCTTCTTCCTAATGGAGGAGACTGGCATGATGTCCTTACAATCATTTATTGCTTTTACACTCAATTTATTCTGGAACCTTGGGTGCTAAATTCATGTTATTGGCTGATAGATTTCTCACATCCCTAGTGGCTGTAATGGTTGGCCCTGTTTAAGATATTGCAGGAGCCAAGTCTCCCAAAGCTTTTATTGAATAGACAAATTCTTGCATCAAGGAATAAGATGAGATCATGACAAAGAAGCTTTGCCAACAAAGGGGAAAAAAACCTAAGGATGTTAGCTGAATCCATGACAACTTGCCAGCTTTTTAAAAACCTGAAAATGTTGCAGTAAGAGGCCCTTAATTTTACAGTAATGAGTAAATAACTGTTCTTATGTACATACACAAAGGGGAAAAAATGGAAATTGTTTTTTCAGGCTTTGTCTCCTTTATATTTTAAACTTGGGAGAGCCTGTTCATCCCTCTCTAGCACAGGGGCTAGAGAGAACCAAAATAGAGCTAAGCTTAACTATAGTAGGATTCACCACCAGCACTGTCAGAGAATTCAAAATTATTTGGAAAGTTTCAAATCAAAATATGGCTTAGCATGTAGATTAATTTGAAGGCCAAGAAGTGGCAAACTGGATAGAGATGAAGCATCAGGAATTGGGCAAGTAGGAACTCAGCTAATCTTGCTCTGTATCAAACGCTTAGTAATTGCAGTGTGATTTTCAGAACCAAACTATTTTTATAGTTTCCAGATTTTTTTAGTCAATAGATAGGTTAGAAGCCCCTCTCTCCCTATGAGTAAAATGTAGTTATTTCAGCAGTCATTGAGAGGATTTTTGGCAATTGCTTCTTCCCTCCTTCATTTTTTATCCAACACTATTACCACCACTCCATGTTATAAATCTGGAATCACAAGGCATGTTGACGACCTGAGTTTCTACCAATTCACATTTTTAAATGCTTTTGATAAAATAGCATTTAACATGGTACCGAGCTAATCAGATTACAAACTATCCTCAGTAAGAGATGTGAATGCCCAGAGATAAAACACAGATTTTTTAAAAAAAAATCTGGTCTGTAACATGCTACAAGATAAAGCACGGTAAAATCCTAGACTAAGAGGAAAGCATGAGAAAAGACATTGAAAAGGAATTATTATTGGTGGTTATCCTATTTATTAAATTTATATCTCACTTTTTTATAAAGCGAAGTATTGTAAACAAATGAATCTCTTTTTTCTCACAAGTAGATTTTTCCTTTCCTTTTCCTTTTCCTTTTCCTCTCCTCTCCTCTCCTCTCCGCTCCTCTCCTCTCCTCTCCTCTCCTCTCCTCTCCTCTCCTCTCCTCCCCTCTCCTCCCCTCCTCTCCTGTATCTGTGAAGATATTTTGATTATTTTATTTATGTGCATTAGTAATAGACCAGGGAATATATTTTATTGACTGGCGGCTTGGTTTTTCACTAACAGGTTCAGAGACCATTCCCAATTATCCCAGCAGTGTGATGGATGCCACTCGAGATGCTGGCCTCAAGCAAGCTGCACCAGCAAGGACAGAGAAGCCAGCTGCCGATTTTGCCTATGTTGGGATTGATGCCATCCTCGAACAGATGCGAAGGAAAGCCATGAAACAAGGCTTTGAGTTCAACATCATGGTTGTTGGTAAGTCTCCTTACCTTGGTGTGCCTGGGTAGAGACTACATTAGTCATACTAGCTAAGATTCTTGACAACTAGAGTATGTACTTTGATTTCCTTCCACCATTCTATTTTAACCTGTCCACTCCTGATGGTTTTCTTTTTACCCATGTGTATGAACAACAGTGACTAGCATTTGTGAATTCTTGAGGTAATACAATTTGATAAATCATTCTGTAGATTACTAAAATAGATGCTTTATACTCTGAATGTCAAAGTGATTATGTGTTTTCTCTAATAACTCTTTGTCCTGATTGGAGCATCAAACGCCAAGGACATGTGGCCTTTAATCAGCCATTTCAACTTTGATAAGCAGCTATGCTACTTGGCATTCTGTGATTGAATTTCTTCCACTAAAAAACAAAACGAAGTCCTGCTTGCCTGTGCCATTCTTGAAGGTCATTTAAAGATGCCGTATAATTCTCCTTTAAAATAAAATCACTCTGTAATGTCTTAAAAGTTACAGAGGTTGTTTAAAAAAACTGCTTATGAGCATTTCTTACCTAAACAATGAGCCACTTCTTTTAGTGCCTTGTTACCCAGTCAGAGTGGATAGTTAATCCAAAGTTTGCTCTCATTAGATGCAAGTCTGTTGACCTAACATCATAGCTCTGACTTAATTCTTGCCCCTCTGTTCTAAACTCCACACTTTTTGTTATTTTTGTTCATGCTTCATCTCCTCCAACATTAAGGGTGTGTTTAAAGAACCTGAATTTTAAAATGCTTGCAAAATCTAGCAAGTCTAGCACTTGATGCTTCATCAGCTTGTGATTTTTGAAGATAGCATGGTACGCTCCTTGCAAAAGATGATTTCCACTCTCTGGTTAAGTTGTGGATTGCAGTTAGTTCTTTCTCCAATGCTTTGATAATAGGGTAAAACATGTTTCTTAAGGGCAATAGCAAAGACTAATGACAGAAAAGGTCTGAAAGATAAAAGGGTTTGCCTGAAAAGACAAAGACATCCTTCAATTTACACATTTACTCTATAGTTAGACTTCACATAGTAGGAAGAGTGAGTGTTGCTGAAGAAGAATCTGCTGATCACTGACTGTTCTGGCCAGCTAAGTATAACATCACCCCCATTTGTGTATGTTAGTTCAGGGAAACTATTTTCCTTCCATGGGAACGAAGAACTTCTTTCACTTTTGGAGAGGGAGAGGCAATGTGTTGCTTCTACATTCACTGCTTTGAACTTTGAATTAAGGACTGATACAGGAACAAATAAAAAGAGTCCTTGCTCCATCAGAAACAGTAAAATATCTACATTATTGACTGTGAGTGGTTGACTGTGAGCAAAAGTGAACCAGTCTGGTGAAGGGGCTGGCCTAGAAACCAGGTGACTGTAAGTTATAGTCCTGCCTTAGGCATAAAAGCCAGCTAGGAATCTTTGGACCAGTCCCTCTCAGCCCAACCCACCTCGGGGTTATTGCTGTGTGGAAAATAGGAAGCAGGAACATGAAGCATGACTGCTATCTTGAGTTATAGATTTTTCAAAAGTGGGGTGATAATAATTTCCCTAAGCAGCTCTATTTTGTTTAGAATAGGGTTTTTTCTTGTAAAAAAAAGTTCTTCTAAAGTGACATTGATTGTTACAGTGACATATTGTTCATCATGATTAAAAAGACAACAGGAAATACTGGTATTGTATGGCCAGTTTAATGGAACAACTTTGTTAGTTTTGGTAAATAGGTGATTTGTGGCTGGCCATACCAGGTCCTTGGGGGGGGAACAAAATTATCAAGCAAAAAAGTAATGAGAGATCAAACATGGAATGGTGGCTAAAACTTCCCAATGATCTAGGGATACAGAATGAAAGTACTCTGATAAACCATGACTATTACAGGTGAAAATGTTTTTGTGAAAACAGGCCAAGGCAGGGAACAAAGACAGATGAGCTACAAATTCTGTTACAAAATACAGTAATTAAATTTGCTTTTTGGAGAAACAGAAGGGATTGTTTCATTTCCAAAGTTATAAGTCAGTCCTGCTTTGCCTGATTGTTTTGGTAATTCTTGCTCACCCTGGCTTATCAGTGAAATGGTTTATTTCAAATTTGGTTTAAAACTTGAACATAACTAAAAATTCCTACTTTGTTCCTTCAATCATTTATAGCCCAATGGTTCAGTGCCATCTTTCTAAGATTCTCTAAAAAGAGTTGTAGTGCATTTTTTTTCATTTATTTCTTCTTTTTCTAGGATTTTATTGCAAACTGGGTGCGTATACTATTCAACAAATATTTAGCTCCAGATGGTTAGCAGATTAACAAATGTAGACAGTTGACATTTATTTGAGGATGGTTAAAACAGCAGTTTTGATGTACATGTGAACTGAATACTTGACTGTTAAAAATACTTTGTTTCATTTTCTTGAAGGGGTTTTTAATAAAATCTCAAAAAGTCCTGGCTCAAGCAGACTCAATATGCTTAGGAAGTGAAGCATTCAGTGCCGAATTTTTCTGTCTTTATTTGTGGCTGTTTGGAAGGCAGTGCCAGAAATATAGCCATATATCTGGTTTCCTGGTTTCTTTGACACCCATAAATTTTTCATTTCTCTTCTTTTTAATATTCTTAGGAAGATTGGATTCATTTCTGTGTCTGCTTATATTTATGGATGAACAAAATTGTGCGCAAAATTAAAACTGCACAATTCTTATATCAGCATTTTTTCCATTATAATAGTCTTACTGTTTATACTACATAGTTATATACATGTACAGTGTATTAGATCAGGCTATAGAATTCGGGCAGCTTTTCTGTGTCTGTCCCCCGTCCGACATTCAGAGGGTCCCCATCCTATTAGCCCTTCAGAGGGCTGTGAAAACTTGGCACTTCACCCAGGCTTTGGATATGGCACGAGTGAGCCCAGCAAATGTAAGATTATGGGGAGGTTATGTGATATTATAGGTGCTGTATTTGGGATACGTTGTTTTCATTTGCTTATGGTCTTTTATCTTCCTTATCTCTCATTTAGTATTCTGTCTGCTGTGACTGAGGCTGTTCTCACCATTCTGAACTCTCTTTCCCCACCCACTTTTTATAGTAAAATAAAACTTGTGCCGTTAATTAAAGTATGACATATTTTATGTGATTAATTGTGTTAGACAAGATATTTCTTTACTTTTGTAACCACATCCCCATTCCCTCTGGGTAATCTGTATACTGGGATTCAGTGTCCAGCGTTAATAACCTAACAATGAAAAACAATAATAGCAATTTTCTTCCACCTAGTGCTTTCCAGTTCATTGCCTTTTTCCAGCAAGGTGTGGTAGTACACACTTACAATGTTTTGTTTTGTTTTTAATTAGAAGAGAGAAATAAAGGTTAGGAATAGGCATTTTAAAATGCTTCTTGATTTTGATGTTAAAAGGAGCTGGCAGTTCAGATTTTTATAACTCATACATGCAGATTACATTTCCTGTGTACTGTGTAAGACTTAACCACTATGGCAATCGCCTTAAACACCTCTTATCTAAATAATGGCATGCTTCTGTATTCTTTTTCACTGACATTTTTTGATCTTTTAGCTTCTTTGAATTTTGGCTTAAGTTGTGGCTTCAGAAGATGGTTCAATTCATTTAAAAGAACATCTGGACTTTCAAACCCAAAATTAGCATTATGGTTTAACACTTAGTTGTTTTCAGCTTGCTAAAAAACAGAATTCATGAATAATTTTCAGAAACATGAGCTGTGTTCTCTCATTTTTTAAAGCACAGGTTTACTATACAAGCATAGTATCAATGAAAGGAGAACAATGTTTCTTTGCATTCCTCTTTTTAAAAATAGAAGACAGCTTATTTTTTCATCACTCATCTCAGACCATTATCTGAAAAACAAGATATATTTATTTGTCATCCATGCATATTATTTCTACTAATAACAAGCATGGTGCTCCCATGCCAGCAACAGAGATAGAATGGGATTTCTGAAACCATCAAGCAAATTTGGATACACTTCCTATTTATATGAAATCTCCAAATTTCCCTTAAAAGCAGGGAATGACATGTCTTCAGAGCAACTTCATGAATACTGAGCATTCACAGTATACATGGGTCACTGTGGCATTCTAAGTTGGAAAAGAAAAAAATGGGAATTGGAGAGAGGGTGGCACATAATTGACTGCCTGGAATTCCTGTTAAAAGGCAAGAATAAATTACAATATTTTCTTTTGTAGGGTTCCTTGTAAAAATTCCATAGGTTATAAACTGTCAATATTAGGAGAAAATAATTTAATACCTGTCAACCAATGTGGGGCACTGAAATGCAAAATTTTGGAAGTGAAAAGGTATTCATGTATGAAGGAGGTGGGATGCTGAATTGGAAGAAGCTGAACATAAACTTCATTTGAAATGTTGTTGTGATTTTTTTTTAACATATTGATTTAACTGGGAATTAAGCACAACCTACTTAATTTAAGCCAAACTGACATTACTGTTTGTCTTCTAAAATTAGTCCATAGAGTTGAACCAAGAAAAACCTATGGATTCCAAATGTTGCAGAAGAGCCACTAAGAGCTCTGTTAGCATGACCAATTCCAGTGTGGTAAAAATGCCACTTTGAGCTTCTCAGATAACAGAAGGCATGCAGATGTAACTCAGACAGAAACTCAAACAGAAACACTCCTTTTTTGAGTTATAAACTATGTACTTCTTTCTCCTTGAAGTTCTCATTAGGAGATGAGAAGACTGAAATGATTTTCCTAACGTAAGAAAACTTGGAGAGAATATTGTTTGCTTTTTGGAAAATAGGGTTAGAGACAGTCATCCAAATTACAGAATTGGAAAGAAGCAAAGACCAGAAATTAAGCATGTATTATAAAAATTAGCTTCTCCTTTGCTTCTTAATTATCTTCTTAATTATTCTTTTATTTCTGCTTGTTATTTGCAGGTAAAGCAAACTTAACAAAGGTCTGCTTTGTAAGGTGGTCTTATATATGTAATTCCTATGCCTTATATCTGACGTACAGTTTTCCTTAATGCTTTTTTTGTGGAAACAACCACTTTGTCTGTGAAACAGAACAAAAATAAATGTCATTAAAATATAATTCAGTCAGAAATCAAATAATAGCAATCTTTATATGTATCGTCACATGTTTTCCAAGGAGAGGTTGGATGTGCCCAGACTAGCCATGTGGTGGCTTCAGTAATAAAATGTGGCTTTCTGAAATTTATTTCCTGCTACCTTTTAGGTCAGAGTGGCTTGGGAAAATCAACTTTAATCAATACCCTTTTCAAATCCAAGATCAGTCGCAAATCAGTGCAACCAAGTTCTGAAGAGCGTATTCCCAAGACAATTGAAATCAAGTCCATCACACACGGTGAGTGTTGCCAAGAGATTGTTTGCCTGTTTTTTGTGGAAAGTTAGCACCAGGGAAAAGAGGGTCTAGGACAGGGGTGTCAAACTCAAGGCCCACAGGCCAAATCTGGCCCTCAGGGTGCTTAAATCTGGCCCATGGGACCAGCCTGGAAATAGCATAGGACCGGCCCATGGTGCCTCTGGCATCCAAAATGGGATGCGGGGGGCCCTCCGCCCATTTTGGCCGGCAAAGTGCAGGAAGCATCCGTCCCATCTCCCCCCCCCTCCAAGCCCGCAGAGGAGAAATACAGTGCTGATCTGGCCCTCGAAGAAATCCAGTTTGACACCCCTCATCTAGGGAGTCACCTTTTGGATGACTAGGATAAAATGCTTAAACTTCTTTATCAAGAACATCTCTGATAAACATACATGTAAAGAGGGATTTCCCACATACTCACTGTGTTCATCCCAAAGTGATACATTGCTATTTAATTTCTTCACATTCCATTTCAGATATTGAGGAAAAGGGTGTTTGTATGAAACTGACTGTCATTGACACTCCTGGATTTGGGGACCACATTAACAATGAGAATTGGTAAGGGACTTTCAATGGCAGGACAAGGGGAACTTGGTACTTTAAAAAGACTAGCTATTCCTACAATGTGGCCTACTCTGATTTTTTGTTTGTTTGTTTTTGACTGACCCTGACTGACTGACCGGTACAAAACCAGTTCAGACCAAATTTTCTTTCATCTCTGGGCTGGAAACAAAAAGAGAAGAACTTAATCAGGATAAGAATAAGGAAATTATTTTGAAGAGAATAAGGATAGATATTTGCCAATATCGCAAAATTATTTTCAGCTGAAGTTAGTATTGTTGATTACCTCCCAAGAATATGTTTCACCTAGGACAGGGGTCTACAACCTTAAACACTCAAAGAGCCACTTGGACCCGTTTCCCACAGAAAACAAAGCACCGGGAGCCGCAAAACCTGTGTGGGCGTGACCAACTTGATGTCACTGACTCTCACAGAGTCACATGACCCCCACACACACCCCAACCATGCCTACCCAAGTTTTGTGGCTCTTTGTGTTTTCTTTTCTATGGGAAACAGGTATCTCTCTCTCTCTCCCCCTCCCATCCTCCCTCTCATCTCTCTTTCTCTCCCCCTCTCTCATCTCTCTCTTTCATCCCTTTTTTTCTCTCTTCTTCCCTTTCCCTCTTTCCCAACTTTTTCTCCCTCTATCTCCCTCTTTTTCTTTCTCCCTCTCTCTCTCTCTAGCTCTCTCTCCCTCCTTCCCTCTCTCATCTCTTTCTCTCCTCTCCTTTCTCTCTCTCTCTCCCTATCTGCCCCCCTCTCTGTATCTCTCTCTCTTTGTGTGTCTGTCTGTTTGTTTGTGTGTGTATCTCTTGCTCTCTCTTGCTCCCTGTCTCTGTATCTCTTCTCACTCTCTCAGAAAGCCCTGCATGCTCTCCTTGGGGCTCTTTGCTACTCTCATTCCCACCCCTCCAGCCCTTGGGTTAGCGAGGCTGGCATCGGTCGCAGCCAGGCCAGGCCAGGCCAGTGTCTCGGGGCAGAGAGCAGATTGTGCATCTCCCCAAGCGACCCAGGCACCCCAGCACCAACAAGGGCCAGAGGAAGCTCCAGCAAGAGTGAGGCGCCAAAGAATCAGCCCCGGCTGCTTCTTCATCCTCGCCATTGCCCTTACCTTCTCAGGCTAGGCGAGGAATGACTGGGAGGGGAGGACAAGGGGCGGAGCCAGCCAGTGATGGGACAGGGAGCCGCAGCAGAGGGCCCAAAGACCGCATGCGGCTCTAGAGCCACGGGTTGCCACCCGGTCTTGTGAAAAGAAGGACTAGAGGTGACATGATAGCAGTTTTCTATTATTTGAGGGCTGCCACAAAGAAGAGGGGGTCAACCTATTCTTTAAAGCACTTGAAGACACAACAAGAAGCAATGGATGGAAACTAATCAAGGAGAGAAGCAACCTAGAACTAAGAAGAAATTTCCTATCAAATGGCAATAATTAATCAGTGGAACAGGTTGCCTTCAGAAGTTGTGGGTGCTCCATCACTGGAAGCTTTTAAGAAGAGGCTAGACAGCCAGTGATCTGAAATGGTATAGTGTCTCCTACTTGAGCAGGCGGTTGGACTAGAAGACTGTATGATCCCTTCCAACCCTGTTTTTCTGTTATCTGATTGCACAAGACTGAAAACAGTTGTAAATGCATATTAATTGCCAATCACCTGAAATGCGTTCACATGACATCAGAACCAGATCATAAATACCTCTTGGAGGACCAATCTCAAGACTGAACACTCACTAAGTGACCTGTCATAAGATGAGGACTGGCTGAATAATAGCCGTATATGCAAATTCAATGGCATTTTATGATGCATGTAATGTTTTCTTGCCCTTTCTTTGTTTCTTTCAAAATTCACCCGCTGATCTGAAGCACTTTCGTTTCAATCTTTTGAAAGCGGGCAAGAAAGCACATTTCAGCTGTTTCTTCATGGGATTATGGATTATTTATTTTTATTCACAGTGTCAATATTATAACAGCCGCAGTAACTTTTGTTTTCAAAATAAAACCATACTCTTCTGCAATTGAAATCTGATCAGTAATTAAAAGTTTTTAAGTGTTTAGTATTTTTTTATATCTAGTTCTTCTCTACCACAGTTTTTATGATAACTATTTAAAAAGTCAGAATGCTAAAGGAAATGACAAATTTCCTTTTCTGGAAGACAGAGAAACTTGCTGTCTGTTTTATAAACAATGTGTTATTTTCCTGTACTTATTTTTTGTTGATTTCTATTGTCTCATTTCATAAAGAATCCAAAGATTTTTTATTTTTAATGAACGTGTTTCTGTTAGACCAGATATTCCAACCTGCACAGGTAGTCCTCATAATCATTATTGAGCCTGGAAGTAAGGTCATAAGTCATGCCAGTTGTTCAGTAGGTCACCATGTGACCATTAAACAAATTATCCACAGTGGGTACTTCTTGCCAGAAACAGGAAGTAGATGCTGTTTTCCAATAGAGAGGGTGTGTGTGTGTGTATTATAAATCATGTTTGTGTGACTGCATCATGTTACAAACATGGCCCAGTTGTCGAGCACTCAAAATGCAATTACATGATTGTGGGGAAAGACCAACCATCAGAGCTTTGAATCCAAGTTGTAAATAGCCTTGAGGAAGTCTGTTATAACACTGATCAGTCATTAATAGCATTAGCACTTAGACTTATAAACCACTTCATGGTGCTTTACAGCCCTCTCTAAGTGGTTTACAGAATCAGCATATTGCCCCTAACAATCTAGATCCTCATTTTTCCTACCTCAGAAGAATGGAAAGCTGAGCCAACCTTGAGCTGGTCAGAATCGAACTGCTGGCAGTGAGCAGAGTTTGCCTGCAATACTGCATTCTAACCTCTGCAGTACTACAGCCCATTAAGGGACCAGTCATAGGTCAAGAACTATTTGTAAAAAGTCAAGCGGTATTCCAGCTGACTTGGCTTCTGTATAGTCTGGCTGATGTCAGTGATTATGACTGGCGAAGATTTTCAAAAACTACTTATTATAGGATCCTTCTCTTCCACTATGCATATTGTGAGTTCTTTTTCTTCAGTCCATGTGTAATTTTCATACTAGTGCAGCCTCTAGTACATCAAAAAACACATCCAATTTTATAAACATTAAAGTACATTGTAGCATTTACATTGTAGCATTGTATATTGTTGCATTTAAGACATACAGTAGCATAAATAACATGTTCTAAAATGTATATATACATATATAAAACATGTTCTAAAATAAGATAATATGCTTTCACCATTTTTTTCCTAGCTTAATGTAATTTGTTTCCTGGAATACGGGAATGAGAAGGCATTGATGAAGGACATAAGCTAAGGAATTTTAAGCTAAATGATCAAAGTTGAGGACAGAGTACATGCTAAAGAATATTAACATCTGTATTAACTGTATTAAACACCTTTTTTCTGGTTAACGGGAGCATGGGCATTCATAGCAAAGAAAGGTTTCATCAAAATGAAAAAAAAATGTAACGTGTCATGTTACAAGCTCTACCATTTATGTACTTGCATGCAACGTTACAATATAAATTCAGAAGTGTCAAGTTTGTATCATATTTTATTATCTCGTCACTGCTTTACACATACATACCCGTGCAGGAGAATATGTAGAATGCTAATGTTTTGCAGCAAATACAACAGTCTTGTGGCAATTTCAATTTGTAATTGCATGAATTTTTGTTAATCACAGTGTACTTCATCAAATGCATAGAATATGATACTGGAAATATGTTGGTTAACATATTGATAGAGGGATTAATTCTGTCAATTATTAGAAATGTAGATTTGATCCATGACACTGATGGATTATAAATGGATGGCTCAGCTTTTGTCTTGCTTAAATAGAGAATCATAGCAGTTTTTGCAGCTCATCTCAGTTTCCAAGCATTATGTATTTTGGAGACCCAACCTATGCTTTCTCTTTACTCAGGAGTAGTCATAAAATTGTTTTCAGTGCTTGGAAGAAGTCTGTCCTTGAAGCCTCTTTTTTGAGAGAAAT
>JANHFL010008320.1:238805-251434 GCA_032468155.1 Oxyrhabdium leporinum
TTGGGGGCAATATGCTGACTCTGTAAACCGCTTAGAGAGGGCTGTAAAGCACTATGAAGTGGTATATAAGTCTAAGTTTTTAGTTTTTGAAGCCATGAGAGAGTAAGCCAACATTTTCAACATGGCTAGCCATAGTGTAAAACAAGAATGTCCATGTGCTCAAAGACTCTGGTTCAAGAACTGGAAATGTCTATCAGTTCTAGCAGCTGCTAGCAATTCTAGTCATTTTTGCTCATTTGTTCCTCTCCACTATTCTAAGCCAAGTCTTGCTTAAAAAAAAGAAAAAAGGTAAATGAAAAGCAGTGGTGTTACTGGTGTTCAAAAAGCTACAATAAAAATTGGATTGTTGTCTCATGTCAGTGACAAAGTAAAAGACATCTAACCTTGCAAACTGAGTGTTTTCAGTCTGAATTCCATTCCATAAAGGATGACAAAGCTGTGAGACTGTTCTGGGCGGAAACAAGAATCTTCCAGGTATCGGTCAAAATCTCTAGAGTTCTTTCCTTGACGAATTTCTTGGATTTCACGAATATCAACTGTTGAAAGAGTAATAGGAGGAAAGGGGGTTGAATTAGAATAAAATTAAGAACAAACATACTTTGAAGTCAAAAGCTTGACAAACACTGATAAACAATGTTATCTGACAGTATCATGCAGTTACAAAACATGGTCTTTTATTTGCAATATTAAGTTTACTGTTGCTTAACTTCTAAACCAACAGGTACTGGAACTTTTTCCTTGCAGAAAGAGAGATCTCTGCCTAAATTATTCTTCCTCTTTGAAAGATATGTGTATTAGATGCTGCTATCCAATTAAAAGTGTTTCAAGTAAAACCCCAGATTCATATACATTTCAGTTCTAAGATCAACATTTAAGAAGTTTAATTACTTTATGAACTTTGGGATAGTAGTAAGGACTTGCATGACACTCTTAATGGACTTTAAAGAAGCAGAATAAGATGATTATTATCTCTTTTGAACTTTGCTGTTGGAGAAAACTCCTGAGAATTCCATTGACATCCAAGTAAACAATCAAATGGATTGTTCACCAAATCAACTTAAGAGTTCTCACTCAAGGTACAAATGACCAGGGTTAAATTATCCTATTTCTTACACATTAAGCAAAGATCTAGATTTCTGGAGAAGGCTCTAATCTGGGAAAGGTAAAAGGAAAGGGAAGAAGAAAGGTAAAAGGAAAGGGAAGATGACCAAAAGCAAGGTGGATGAACCCAGCTACAGTGGTGATGGGTATACCTTTGGAAGACCAAGTTAGGCATGGATCATGATAGAGAAAATCTATGTGACATCTAAGACTCAATCAATGGCTTGACAGTACATAATCAAGGAAGGATTTGCAAACAAACAGTTCTAAGATTTATTTAATTTCTGACATAGCAAAGTATGCAGATATAAGTCATCACAGTAAATATCATCGAGTAAGAAAAAGCAGAATACTCCAGAAGAATAAGCTGTAAACAATGTTGGCCAAAAATAAACAAAAAATAACTAGGCTAAATTACAGTGCTGATGCAATTCAACATATATTCATATACTCAAACTATTTAGTCTACTGACTATCTTGAATCTAAAAGCTATCGTGAAATATCTGAATTATAAGTCACTCCAAGTAATTCTAACTCTAAATGGCACTGTGAGCAATTAACATCAGGGGCTGAGAAACAGTGACTGACCCAAAGTGACCTAGCCGGCTTTCATGTTGATTTGGAAAAAAGGCAGATCCTGTACTTGTAGGAAAATGTTAGGAAGAAAAAAGTTGTACATGAACAGTCTTGGGACCACTAGAGGTCACTGTGGAAATCCCAAACTGATAGCAAAGAATATCTTCACTAGAAAAAAAAAGCAGAAAGTTTTTAAACTTTCAGTAGTATAAAAGTACTGTCTGTCTCTGTGTGTGTGTGTATGCGCTCGCGCGCGCTCTAGTTTTATGAAAGTAACAGAGAACTCAAAGCTTGGTTTCTCCATTTGCTATATGAACAAATTCAAGTTCAACGAACAAATGCAAGTTAGCACTTTTGTTCGCAATAGATATTGTTGATTATATGTTTGCTATTAGGACTAAATGAACATCTACACATTTAAGTAATTGCAACTCACATACATAGGCTATGCAATTTTTAGCCCGGAGATGAAGTCTTCCTTGGCTTCCTATCTCAAATTCCAATATGGAGGCCTTTGTTTTATTGCTCCATGAACCAACTCCATGCATTTACATTCAGCACAGTTAACAAGAAATTAAATTAAATTAATTCTAGATTTATTTAAATCCAGCATGATAAAGCTTAATGAAAGTTGAGGAATAGTATGGAAGAAATGCGAAAGGAGGAAAGAAAGCTGATGAAAGACACAACATAGTGTCCTTTTCTGCTATGGAAGAAGCTAACCACCTTTTCCTTCCTAAAGAGGAAACTTCCCTTAGCCCTTCTGTATGTTCACCCATCCATAGATTCTCCCATCTCCTGAACTATAATGAACCTTTAAACCTTGGCCATTTGCTCTGGAACAACTTAGAAAACTTATCTTTTTTGGAAAATGAAATTCAAGAAATTGAATACAGGAAGTACTCAACTTATGACTATAGTTGAGCCCATAATTTCTGTTGTTAAGTGAGACATTTGTTAAGTGAGTTTTCCCCCTTTTATGACATTTCTTGCCACAGTTGTTAAGTGAATCATTGCAGTTATTAAATTAGTAACATGGTTGTTAACTGAACCTGCCTTCCCCATTGGCTTGTAAGTAGGTCGCAAAAGGTGATCACCTGACCCTGGGACACTGCAACTGTAATAACTATGAGTCAATTGCCAAGTATCTGAATTTTGACCACATTGGTTGTGGAGCTGCTGCAACAGTCATAAGTGTGTAAAATGGTGATCAGTCATTTTTTTCAGGGCTATTGTAACTTCAAATGGTCTCTAAATGAACTGTTGTAAGTTGAGGACTGCCTATATTAAGAAGCACCACTTTTTTCTATTCCAATCCAGACTGGTTTTTCTTATCTCCTTGAGCTAACATTTTTCTTTTGCTTGTTTTCAATGATCATTCAAAAATGTTCGGTATGCAGAAACTTCGTGACTCCTGCTCTGTATCTTGCCTTCTTCAAGGTTGAGTACAGATTAAAAATCTTACAATTTGTTAGGTTTCTGTATTTTTTCCCCTTATTATATACATCTTTTCATTGGAATTCAGAATTTCAGGATCGATTTCTCACAATCCCATGGGCTCCATCTAACCAAGAGGAAATAATTAAGAAGCAATCTAGCTTGCTTGTGGTGATTGAGAAGAAAATTCTCATTCCTTGCTATTTTTTCTAAGTCAATAATTTATCTTGGAAGTGTAATCTTTCTTCATGAATACAGACAGAATCATGTAGTGATGAAGGTCTCGGACTGGCACCATGCAAACACAGGTTCAAGTCTATTCTGAGTCATGGAAGCTCATTGAGTGACTTTAGGCCAATCATTTTTTTCAGCCCAACCGCTTGGTGTGGCTGTTGAGGGGCAAAGTAGGAGATGCCACTACATCTTTTTGGAAGCCCCAAAGGAATCTGCAGTGAGTTATTGTAGGTCAATTACATTCCAATATTTGGGTAGGTCCTTGTAGGCTTATTAAGGCACTCCAGCCTGACCAGTCCCATCTGAGATATTTGACAGAAGGTCATAATCACTATAAGAAATCATTGGACTAGTTACCTTGCAGAATTAAAGGTAACAGATAAAGCTAGAAAACATTCAGTATATGAAGCTCTTTACTGACCCACCAACAAAATAAAGTAGAACTCCTGTCAAGACACTGATCAGAAGTAAGTGAAGAAGTAACTCAGCCCTTGTTTTCACTTGTCAGTTAACTGGTTGATGGTGTTTCATGTATACTTTTAAGAGTTCTGCATACATAGCTTCAAAGATTCTCAAGAACTCAACGGAAACCTTTTAACTAGGCTGCTCATGTACTTTTTGTTGAAATATTTCATTCTAGGACCTAATATTTATAAATAAGAGTACACCAACACATTCTGTTTAATTTAAATTAGTGTTTTAAATAACTTACAAGTTTTGTTTAATGCTTCTTTTTAGCATGTTATAGAGACTGTGAACATAAATATAACTTGTTTTCCTAAAAGAGAAGAGTGTACCACAGTATTTATTTTGTAGTCTAGGGTATGAGGGTTCTCTTTGATTTCTTTAAAAAAAACACACACACCTTGATCCAATCCAGATTTTCTAGTCCTTTTCATCAGTATACCTAAGTGGTAGCATTCTAACCTTGAAAAGTTAAGCAGGGTTGATGTGGTTATTGCTTGGATGGTACACCAACAGAAAACATATCATATACTCATAGACAATAAACCACTTTCATATTATTACTAAGAAAACTGTATAGGTGTGCCCATGAAGTCACTATCTTGACTTTACTGAAATATTCCTTTTTTCAACAAAGACTTGTTGAGTTTACAATTTTCAGCTTCTGAACTCAGGAGCCCCTGAGGGAATTCTAGAAATTGCACCCAACATATGTGAAGATTAACTAAGATTTAGAAGCCAAATACAAGTAATTAAACTTGTTCCAAAATAATACTTCCAATGGAGAAGTTAATATAACAAAATAAAGCTGGACTATCTTGAAGGAAAGATGGACTAAAGAAGTGGGGAAGGATTCCCATCTGATAATAATGCTCCTTTTCCCCATCTGCTTCTCAAAGTAGCTTCTGCACACAGATGTGGCAGCAAATCAGACACTTCTCTAAACAGTGTGTCTGTGGAAGACTAAACTGCGTAGGGCTCTGCTTGCTGCCACATGTGGTTCAAACTTCCTCTCTACATTTCATAGCAGAAAGTGAGCATCTGTACTGTAAATAAAGTATTTTGGATTTCAACTACAAAATCAGTTATGTCTCTCTTATGTGCAAGAAGATCTAATTACTGAGCTCCATGTGCCTGGGAAATGGAAGACTGTTTATTCCTAAAACCACAATACTGGCTTTCTCCATCAAAAATGTCATCTCTCCTAGACATGATATTTTGTGAAGGGGACACCAATTGCTATGAGTCTTCTTATATACAGGCAGTCATAACAAAAATGATAATTAGCATCAATACATAAGCACTACTGACATCTTTTTCTCTTCCTTCCAAACTCCACTTATTGGAGCCTTTGAACAGAGATAAATCATACAAAAGAACCTCAATGTGGGTGATCATATCCTTTTGTTTTAAATAACTAAATCAATCACAATCAAGCATGAAGTTAATGGCTAGTGCATCAGCAATTAGATTTAGTTACTGGGTTTGCACATGACCTACACTGGGCTAAAATGAGGCTGGGTAAACTGTTGTAGAAATCAAGCCATTATCTTAGTAAGTTTTGTGAATTAATTAAACTGTAATATGTGAACTTAGCAAATACCGCATTATTCGGAGTATAAGATGCTCCGGAGTATAAGACACACCTTAGTTTTTGAAGAGGAAAACAAGAAAAAAAAAATCTGCATCTGCCTACCAGCATCCATCGGTATTAATCTGGCTAGCGTCCTTGCAGCAAATAGCGAACAGCTTGGTCAGCTTCAGCATGTTATTGCAGCCTGATTCAACACAAGCAGCAGATTGGTGGGTGGATCGGCCTCCCGGAATACCCCCAATCAGCTGTTCCAGGCTGCAGGGATTGCCACAGACCATCGCTGCCTTCATGCCTTGTGTTTTTGGCCTCTGTGCCACACGTTTTCAGCCTCCGAGTGCTCCATTTCAGCCCCCTTCAAGGCTGCAGGGATTGCCACAGCACATTGCTGCCGATCCATGCTCCACTTGCATTTTTGATCTCTGCATGCCCCATTTTTGGCCTCTGCATGTCATGTTTTCGGGCGGTTTCAGGCAGTGCGAATCGCAGCTGATACTCACCGCCTGGAACCACCCAAAAATGTGATGCACAGAGGCCAAAAACAGGGTGTGTGGAGGCAAAAAAATGCAATGCACGGAGGCAACGATTGGTGGTGATGTGCTGTGGCGATCCCCGCAGCCTTGAAGGGGGCCAAAATGGAGCATTCGGAGGCTGAGAACACGAGGCACAGAGGCCAAAAATGCGAGGCACGAAGGTGGCGATAGTCTGTGACAATGCCTGAAGCCTGGAACAGATCTAAAACGCAACCCGCGGGGCCCAAAAATGGCTGAAAGTTGGGGGCCGGCAGGTGGGCGGGGCTACATTTGGTGTATAAGATGCACCCAAATTTTCACCCTCTTTTAGGGGGGGGAAGTGCATCTTATACTCTGAAAAATACGGTATATATTTAACAGGCTGTCCTTAGTGATTTAAATTCCCATGAGGTTTTGACCAAAGGTGCATGAACTAATCAAACTGTGATTTCAAATTGATTATTGCAAATTACTAGCCTTAATAGAGTTCTCATAAGGGAGTCATAAAAAAAGGCAGCATAGTTGGCTGTCCTTCGTTCCTACCTTCAGGTGAATTGACAATACTACCCCAGTGCAGAGGTTTTCTTGAGAGTGCCTAACCTTGAGGCTGCTGCCCTAACACCAAAAAGCTCCTGACTGAAGCAGATGTTGAGGCTGCGGGTTTGAATCACACATGCACGGGGGGGGGGGGAGGACACGCCTTCCTCTTTACATCATATTCTTTTGTCCTGCCAGCCACGCAGTCAAGCTGCCACTAACTGGCAATGTGCCAACCAGATGAGCTTGGTTGTGGATTGCTGGCATTTTCCACACTTAGGGAAGTGGCAGCCCTGTACACCTCTATTTGGGTTTCCTTGGTAACCACATTATTCTTCCAAAGTCCTGCAACGTCAGAAAATAAACGGAGCTGACAGTGCACAGCACCTCCCCTCTTTCTTTCCAGTGAAAGGCAGGGATGTTTGGAGAGTTTTATGTTTTGGATTTGGGATGAGACTTGGGGTGAGCAATGGAGCTCGTTCTTATTGTCTTCCCAGATTCATTGCTCAAATGTCAGGCAGATGCTTGCAGGCTCCTAGTGTATAAAATGGCTCCCAAGCATAAAGTAGGCTGAATAATTCTGTATGACCACCCAACGGCAGCCGAGAAATACTGAAAACCCCCATGCCTGGCTATCACTGAGCAGGGTCAGACTGACTGCATCTCAGCTCAAATAGAAACAGCGAAGCGAAATGAAAGAGGATGGGCAGATTTCACGTCTCCAGGAGGCCTGGATGATTTAGCTGCTCTCTTTCTCTAGTCAGGGAATCAGCCTTAGCACAGTTGTGGGTATCTGACAATCCAGAGACAACAGAAGAAATAAACTAGAGGTAATACAGCAAACAAAAGCTGGATCACTTTCCTGAAAAGGAAGATTTTCAAAGCCTATGTGGCACTTAAATCTAAGGAAGTAGCTCTAGTAAAAATGATATAAATCCTGCTTTGAAAGATCTTTTGTTGAAACTTTTTTTTTTAAGAAAAGAAGTCAAAGGGATGGAATAAATACCTAGGTTGAAAAAGTAATGTGGAACACTCTACTTGTTAAGCAAATGTACGGTATTTGGAATTCTGCAACTAGTAGAATTGGATAACTGCTTTTCAAATGGAGAAAGAGAGCTAAGGTACAAAGCCATCTAATCTTCCTGGCCAAATTATTTCCTTAATTCTTTGGTACATGCTTTTCTTAACCACCCCAAGTTCCCTTACTTGGGATGGCAAGAATTTCTATAAATTGGCCAGAATCATTACATGGGTCTTGCCCAGAAATATAGCTGTGTATATTCTTGGAATAGATGTGAAATCTGGTGCTTAAGCTTGAATTCAAACTGAGCTACCACGGAGCCCAGAGAAGAACTACCTGTTGAACCTGGACAGCCAAAACAACTTCAGATGGTTCTCCTTGAAGCATCTTTTTTTCATAAATCAATCACTTGGAATGGATTACTCAGACCCTACATTGGCAAAACATGGATTTCCTCCATATACTAGCATTTAAGTGAATAAGAAGTCAAGTAGAAAATAAATGTATTAGCGTCTGGTTCTATTATCACGCTCTTATCTAGGCAAATGAAGAATTTGCTTAACGTAGGAAGAGAGAAGAGAGCAACTATTTGCAGAAATTATTCACATATTTTCATCATTGTGGCTCTGTGTCACAATAACATTTTGTTGCTTCGAGGACTGCTTTGAGTGAGGAGAAATAAAAGGGTTATGAGGGGTCCTTGGGGCTCTCTGAACTTGGTTGCATTCTTGCAGATGTTTTATTAACCAAACTGGTCAGAGAACCCCAAGGACCCCTCATTTCAACCCTGAGCTACAAATATTCTCATTAATGATAAAAGTATAGTCGCAAGGATTTTTAATATTAAAAATATTTTTTCTCCATAATTAGCAGAGAGAATTCTTATCAGCCTTCTCTAACCTAGTGACATCTGGGATGCTTAGAATCAGAGCTACAACTATTCAGCCAGCCAGCTGGAGGTGGCAAAAATGGCAGCTGATATCTCAATATGGCGTTGTGCTGAGGTAGGCTATGACATTTCAACCAGTAAATTACACCCAACAGTCGCAAGAATTTAAAGTTCTGCTCAACGATATTTGTGCTTTCTTTTGAAAAGCAATTTTAAGTTTTCCTCGTTTATTTATTTTAATTAAAGCTGGATGTTTGATCTATATTTGATAGATTTTTTTTATCTTGGAATATTGTGCTTTATTTAATTTTACATTGTGTGAAATGGTGCAAACATGTGGTGGAAGGAAGAATGATTTGCAAGAATGGAAAGAAAGAACAAAGCTGTCATATCTGAGCTGCAGAAATTTGGACGTGAGATGGAAGCCAAGAAATAGTAACAAAATTAGACTCTCTGGTGCCACCTTATGGTCATTCAGAATCAGCCGTCCCAGTTAAGAACCCTCTTACACAATGATTTCTAGAGTGGATTCAAACAAAGAAGTGGAAAGTGGCCTCCCACTCTTTTTATTTTGTTTTAAAAAATAGAGCGCTTTTGAGTCATTATAAGAACAGAAGACATTATAGGATATATAGTTTACACTGAAGGATGCTGCCTGTAGCATGGCAGATTCCCATTTGTTTTAAAAATACTTTTTGTAATTTTCCAATAAATGGCAAAGTGAGCTAAGAAAGTTTGTCTTTGGAACCCAAGCTGAATTGGAAGCTTCCAATAAAACACATTGAGCAACTGTTTGAATCCCAGAAATCTAGATGCAAATCAAATCTTGAGGGTGATGTGTAATCCCTAGTTGATAACACCATAAAACTAAATAAATCTATAATAATACTTGTGTACTACGGAGCTTAGAGCAGCAGTGGCAGCTTTTTAAAGCAGCTCTCTTTTTAATACTTCTTCCAAATCACTTAGAACATGAAGCTTTCTTTGTTATTTGCACATGCAATATTCTAAAACTAAAGAGCACTGAATGAGATTCAGGGGGCATATTCCCAAACCATTAAAAGCAAAATAGGATAGTTGAGATAAAAACCGTTAAATGTCATCTTGAAATAAGCACTAAGAAAAGCAACCAGAGAATTGTAAAGGCCTTGCACAAGAAACAGGGTGGCAACTAGATCTTATTCTCTCCCCTTGGTGATTCCTGTTTCTAATCAAGGGTGGGGTGTTTGTTTTTTTTAATTAAATATTCCATTAAATTATGTTTTGATCACACAACACACTAAGCAACTAAACCATGGAAACTATTTAGGTTTCCATGATATGCAAACAGTAAACCATTAAGCAGATTTTCCTAACTTGATTGCTCTCAGATGTGCTTAGACCTCAGTTTAGTAGTACTGCATGGGACCTTGGGATTGGTCAGGTTTGTAATTCAAGCCTTTGGCAGGGACCCAGTCTTGGGTAGCATAATATAAACGCACCTCAAAGCTTCACAATTGATTTTCCTCCTTGGTTTCTTTTTCCTTTGCACCGATAATTTCTTGAATTATAATTCATATTGAATCTTGTTATTCTGTATATGTACATAAGTAATGAAAATAAGCATCTAATGACACAAACCCTTCTTTTTATAATGCTTTTGCTGCAAACAAAAGTTGTGCTTACTACGCATATAATTATATTTAGTTGCATTCTTAATGAGGAACTGTATGATCCTTCTATTGACAAATGGATGGGACATAGATGGCTTAATCATACCAACACATAAAAAATATTCATAGTGGCTGGCTTACTGTCATGCATTTCATAGATCCTTGGAATAGACACATATCTAGCTAGTTTCCTGTCATATTCCCCGTTTAGTTACCATGAGTTTAATGGGAAAAAAAGAGTCAAATACAACTCATAAAACAGGAATATCAAATTCAGAGTGATGGGAAGGCCAAATGATTCATGCAGAAAATCTAGTTGAGTTACATTGATACAGTAACTCTTCATTTTTCAAAAAAGTCATTTTTATCTAAATATGAAACTGCATTTAATGCTGTACCATTAAAATACTAAAATTCAGATTTTATTCTTTGTACTTGCAGTAAGTCAACTCTTCTTGAATATTTATAGCATGGAAAACTTAAGGATTTCTGTAGTGCAAAACCTCAAAAGTAGTGACACAGGTCAATAGCATGTTTGAAACAGAAACTAGCACTTTATATTCTATAAATATTATTATTCATAAATGTTTAATTTTGCTTTTTGTGCCAAAAAAAATAAAAAATAGCAACTGCCTTAAGAAGGTGAAGAATCTGTCAAGGTTTCTTGGTCTTGTTTTGTCTTACAAGTTACTGAAGGGATCTGAAAGTGATTTTAGAAAAAAAAAACTTTAGAAAGATAACTACAATAAAATACAAGTATCTGAAAGTCAAGCAGCAGATGAAGCTTGAGATTCTTACAGGATGTAGTTAATTTTCCTTTGTGCTTTTCATTTTATCATTTTGGATTCAGCTATGGAGATACAAGTCCTCTTATTTCTGTAGCTTCTCTAAACTGAGAAATCATGTCTACAAAATAACTTTGAGCATCTCATTTCAACCAGCATAAAGACCAGGATTCTCTACAGGCAGGGGGTGAGAAAAGTCATACTGGTGACCACAACGATGTGATTGAAATTCCAACTATATCTTTATGTCTGTACATAATGCACTTGCACATACAAAACAGATATGGCTTTGTTGCAGTGTTTCATCTGCCATCTTGACTTTTTTTGATACATCCTACCCTGGGGATACAGTGGATAGGGACTGTAGACCACCCATGAATGCAATGGATGCCTGCCATACCCCAATCTAAAAAGATCCTTGGTGTTAACAATTTGCCTTTCTCATAAACATTGAGAAGAGTTAAAAGTTAAGGGTGTGTTGCCGGATATATTTCCACTTGGGAAATCAATTCAGGAGAGTGCTACAACCCTACATTTCCAATTCTGAAAGCGGTTCACTGCACAGTCTATCAGAAGACGTGGTCATTGCTTGGAAAAAGGGGCCTTTTAAGATGTTGGATTGTGCCCATACAATCTCCCCCTTCCCAGGAATCCTATTATTCTCAGTGGTTCATGGAGGAGGGAAATGAAAGGAAAAACGTCTAGAGCAGGGCTGCCAAACTCCCGGCCCGCAGGCTGGATGCGTCACACGCTGACCATGCCCACACCTGGTTTAGTAAAGGGGGGGAGGAAGTCCCAATATGTCACATGACACCACCATGACAATGTGAGTTTGACACCCGGGTTTAGAGCATCATTCAACAAAGGATGAACCTGATTGAACATGGGTTAAAGCTGCTATTAAGGCCTACCTTGCAGAAGAAAGGGTGGCAAAGCACTAGTATTTGCAATAGTGGGGAATATCTGTAGCTCAGGTGTAGGATGAAGGTGAGGGTTCATTCTCAGAGCTTGTGGGTTGGTTTCTGAACATTTCATTACCAGGCTAGGCAACATCCTCAGCAGAGTTTAGGGGATGTCAGTGTTATTCTGTTTATAAGGGCTCCAGGTGTGGGTGTGTCAAGTGAGGGTCTTGTGAGCTGTTGACTCAGCTGTGAGTCATCAGTGAGTCTTGTGATGGGTCTTGGATTGGATCTCCTTATCACAAGACCATCATGAAATTCACTGATGACTCACAGATGACCCATCACAAGACCCTCACTTGTCACACCCACATCTGAAGCCCTTATAAACAGAGGAACACAGATACTGATGTCTCCTAAACTCTGCTGAAGATGTTACCTAGCCTGGTAATGAAATGTTCAGAAACCGACCCACAAGCTTGGAAAATTCACCCTTACACTAGTATTTTTCTGCCTTTATTGTGCCTGCAAACAGGCACTCCACAGTCCTTTTCCAAGTAACATAAACCTTTTTAAGTAGAGGGATCTCACAGAACTACTTGCAAGGAAGTGTGGAGGAATTAGTTCAGCATGTGTTGGGCAAAGATTTGCTCCCAGTTGAACATCAGTTGTTGCAGGCCCAAAGAAGATGCCTGGGGAGGAGTCTTACTGAGTTATCTGGGAACAGTTTGAACTTGTTGGACCTGTAGAAGAAGACAGGGTTCTTAGGATTGTGAGCATAGCTTCTCCTGAATTACATTTGCCTACCTCATTAGATCTGGCAGAGATGATATGCTTTGGGTGATATGTTCTAGGAAACCTACATTTGGCAGGTCTAAGGAGGTGGGACTTTTCTGCCATGGCACTCCTTGCGGGGGGGGGGGGGGGGG
>JANHFL010008321.1:0-21818 GCA_032468155.1 Oxyrhabdium leporinum
CACTCCACCCCGCCCAGGAGTCCCCACGTGGCCCGTTTTGGATGCAGGTAGGTGCAGGGTGTGCGCAGAGGCTTGTGGAGGGCAAAATACAGGCCTCCCAGAAGTTCATTTCCAGCCTCCAGAGAGCCTCTGGAGCCCAGGGAGCCTGTTTTTGCCCTCCAAGAGGCTCGAGGAAAGCCTCCGGAGGTGGGGGAGGGCAAAAACGCCCCCCCGCCATGGTGCAGGAGGCTGACTAGGCCACGCCCACCATGGCCATGCCCACCCAGCAACTGGGCAGCGAACCCGTTGCTAAAATTTTTGAATCCCACCCGTGCCTATGATCATGTGATCAAGATTCAGAAGCTTGGCAGCTGGTTCATATTATGACTGTGTCCCAGGGTCATGTGATCCTCTTTTGCAACCTTCTGACAAAGTCAATCGGGAAGTCATGTTCACTTAACAACCACATTACTAGCTTAACAGCAGCAGTGATTCACTTAACAACTTGGCAAGAAAGGTTGTGAAATGGAGCAAAATTCACTTAACAAATGTCTCATTTAGCAACAGAAATTTCAAGCTCAATTGTGGTTGTAAATGGAGGACTACCTGAACTTCAGGCTCTTTTCAAATATGAAACTTTTCAAAGTTTAGGTGTATACTGACCTTAATACGACCAGGCCCAAGCTGTGGAGGTAAAGATCTGGATGCAGCTGTTACTCTTGCCCTTGTTTGAGCCAGGTTGCCTGTTTGAGAAGAGAGAGAGAGAAACAGAATAAGAAAGAGACAGAAGGAGAAAGCAGCAACAATTAGAAACAATTATTAAAAAAAGAAAAGTCCCCTTCAAGTCCTGGCAACTACATAATGCATCTGTGTTACTTTCGTGGAACAATATAGAAGTGGATTGCCACTGGGCAAAAAGATCATGAAAATCAGAAACTCAGACAAACTAATATAAATAACGACAATATGAACACTGGGCATTTTTCTTAGTCAAACTAGAAGCATGCTCTCATTGGATTTACAAATTAAACCGATCTTTGCAAATGGAATTAGAATTGCACCCATAGGCAACTCCACCCCAGCCTCCGAGAGGTCCTTTATAAAACAGTATTTGCACCAGCCTCTGTAAGCATATTCAAGTGCATATTTTGTTTTCTGTATATAATTTTTATTTAGCAAAATAAGAACTGTCTGCAGGTTTCTACGTAAGCATAATGAAGCCATGGATATTAAGAGCAAGAAAAACAAGACTAATACTATGCCTATAATAACCGGGGGGGGGGGGGGATAAACAATATGCAAAGCAATGAAACGAGTGAGAAGTGACAAAATAAAATAAAATAAAATAAATACAGGAGCTAAAAAAAAAGAAAATTTAACTGAATGTAGTTTATGCCAATTCCACTCATCAATCTTCCAGGCCATTCTATCCTTGCAAATTATGCCTGCTTCTACTCGGTCCATTTGTAAATCTGACTAATTTGGCCCAGATGCATTTACAGCAGAGAGCCAATTTGGCATGGTGGTTAAGGCAACCAGACTAGAAACCAGAACACCATGAGTTCCAGTCACACCTTAGTCGTGTTCTCTCAGCCCAATTCACGCCGTAAGATTGCTATTGTGAGAAAAATAGGAGGAGGAAAGAGTATTAGGTATGTTCACCGCCTTGAGTTATATATAAAAATTATATAGATGGGATCAATAGAAGAATGTATATAAAGTTATGATTATGTGAAGAATTTATTGACTATAGGGGACAGAAAAGATCACTGTTCAATAGTAGGAAGACAGCAGAACAGTAGATTTGTAATCATGGATTAGATATATGTAATGTGCATTTTATTTATGAGATGTCTCTTTATCAAAGTGAAGACTGATGATTTCATTTTTTGAGGTCAAGATATAAAGATTTATTTTAAGATAAGGCCAAACTATTATTTCTATGCAATATAAAATGGTTTGGGGCTTTTTTCCTTCTGTTCCCTTTTATATTTTACTATTTTTTTCTCTTCTCTTTTCTTCTTAACCCGTTCAGTCTTCTTTAACATGTTTGCAATATATTCCAACTACTTTCAACTTAATTTTATTTTTCTTTCACTGTTATATAACAACGAACCAGGGCACGCTCTTATACTGAGGCATTTTACCACATCTTTAAATTTATGCAGATTTACAGTATTTTAGGTGTATTTTACACATATGCAAAATGGTGAAAAGACAATTTCTCAAAAAATTCAAAGAAGATATAAATGGATGTGACAAATGAGTCTACACAGAAACCTTTAAGATGTAACAGGAAACTGTTGGGGATGATACAGAATTTGTATCATTCTACAGATTTTGCATTTTCCCCTTGTCCATAGTCTTTTTTCACTTCATCATGTCACTAGGGAACATTTTCATTTCTATTAGTATAATCCCACACACTTCTAAGGCCACTGTAACAACCTTTTTTCACCGTGTTCCATGCAGTTTCCACACAAACTTTCTTTTATATTCATTTAACTTCATATAGGACTGGTACTTTCTCTTCCTGTAGTTGTTTTACTTTCCTTCTTATTTTTATTTTCTTCTGTGTCTTATTTCCTCTCAAGATCCAATTGTGACCCTATCAAAAATGGTTTCTCACATTCAAAGCTACTAAATAACCAAATTGATTCAACACTAGAACTAGGACCTTCACGGGGCACAACGATTTGATTCAGGAGCACAATTTGATAATTATATTTTTTTCAAGAACGATGGAAGCCATTAAAAAAAGAAGTACAAGCGTAAGATTTAAATCCTGTTTACAAAATAAGTAAGGTTCAGATTCTGCACATTTTCTTCCCTGTGTAGAGGTTGGACTAAGAATCCCATTTACATTCACCTGTTTGCCATATGTATACTGATCCTTAAATCAGCTACTTCAAACAAACATTTTCTACATGGGTACTCATTACATGATTTTCATTCATTCTTGGATCTTTGAATGACCTAGTCACTTTTTTTTGTACCCTCTCATCTTGTTCCCACCCATGCTCAGTATTTAGGTCACCAATACAAAAAAACCCTTTTTCTCCATGTTTTCTCCAGTAAGTTGTATTATTTTTCCTAATGCATCTTTGGTCCTTTCATCAGAACCATTCATTGAAGCATGACAATTAACTAACACTAACCTGTAGACTCCTACTTCCTTATGTATACACAATAATCCACAAGATACTAATTCATATTTTCTGACATGTATGTCAGCTTCTTTTATCCCTAATTAAATCTACCCCTTTAACTCCATTATTCATTAATTATCAGCATAACACAAAATGTATTATTTATTATCCAAAACTATCCAGAGAATTTTATGGCCGGTCACAATCCATAAGGATTTTTTTTCCTTTCATTTAATTTGTTATGAGTCAACTAAAGCAATGTTAAACTAAATAAATATTTTTTGTTTAAATATGCAATGTAAATAATGTAATGTTATATTTGATAAAATGTTATAATATAATGTTATACTTGATAAACGGGACATTCATAGAGGAGAAATTGAGAGAGAAAACTCATGGTCAGACTATGATTGTGAAGTCTCAAATGTGACAGAAAAAAAGAAGTCAGTCATCTGGCTCTAAAGAAAAATGTCAGTGCTACTTGACTTCTACTGAAAGAGAACTTTCCCAGATATGAGACAACAAGTAGAGTTCCTTTGCAGATATTAATACATGAGTAAGTGCACCCTGTGAAGGGCATTTACTCAGTATTGGGGGATTGATTTAAATATTATTATTGGAATAGTGAACTTGAACTATTAAAGTGTGGCAGCTGATGCAAGGTTGTTTTTTTTTAGGATCACATTATGTTTTTCTGAAAGGTGTTGCAGATAATAGTTTTGCTACCACATTCTATCACAGCTGCAAATTTGAAGTTGTCTTCACAAGACGTTGAGTTATTGATTGATCGGATGGATGAATTATATACCATCAAGTCATTTTCACCCTATAGATAGTTTTTTCTCTGTGACAGTTTGTCATTCAGGTCTTTTAATGGTGACCTCTTCACTATTGTGAGTCTGTCCACCTTGTTGCCGGTCATCCTCTTCTCTTTCCATTTACCTTTTCTAACATTTTTCCAAAGGACTAGGTCTTTGCTTACATATTGGGTCCAAAGAACAATAATTTGACCCTTCCTGGGCATTTGTACCTTGAGCAAGAACTCTGGTTTGATTTGTTCTATTATTCATTGGTTTGTTTATTTGGGTGTCCACAGTGTTCTTAGAAGTTTCCTCCAACAGCAAAGTTCAAAAATGCCAGTACTGTTTCTTTAAAGTCCATTTTTTGCTTCTATAAAGTGCCATAGGAAATATTATGGCTTGTACAATTTTCTGAAAGGACACCCTCTTTACTCTTATGGGTATAAAATAATTCAGTAGTAAAATATGTGCCCTAAGATATATTAAGATCTTGAACTACCTGAACACCACCAGTATGACTTCAAAGTCTGCTTGATTAATTGATGAAAGCTAAGATGATAGACAATTAAGTAGTTTTAAATACCTTTAGTTTAAAAAAAACCCACAAAAAACCAAGGAGTGAAATGAATTAACATTAGTTGAATAGAACAGGAAGTTTTAAATATTGATTTAAATATTTAAATCAACTTAATGCCTTGTTGACTGGCTGGAAAAGTGTTTGCTGTGAACATTTCGAAACTATTCCTAAAAATGGTGCTTGCAGATTTTATTTATTTATTTTTAAGAAAGAGAGATTTTAAAAATAAAAGCTTTGAGAGGAAGGAAGGAAGTGATGTGGCCTAAGCATGTGCAAAACATTCCAGATACATTTCAAAGTTTTAAGTAGTGAGAGAGGAGCACAAGATGTCCAAATGTTTTCTCTGGCTACATATCTTCAGAGGCTAAACTGTGATTAATAGCATTGAAAGAACCCTTTGAAGCAGGATTGGTGACATCAAAGTCCTAATCCATGGGTGGCAGGATTTTTATAATGAGTGGGAAGCATTTTAACACATTTCAAAGGATTTACAGCATGAATAAACAATAGGCCACTGCAGATGTGCCACACACCTTTCAGAAACATAACACATAAATAAGTTTCCATTTTAATTTAAATGTAAATAAAGTAAATAAAGCGTTAACACTTCTTTTCAGATTAGCACTTTAAAAGTGCCTTATTTGCAACAAGTTCATTTTTTTCCTAACTGCTTTTGCAGAACTTGTGTTAATTTCATGAAGCTATTTTTATTTCTAAACCATAGCTGATACAATATAACTGGAAAGAAGCAATATTTTAAAAAGCTTATATGTCTATATATATAATTCTACATATAGAACTCATTTTCTGGGAAGCAAGATTTAATTAACATAAAGAATATTACATAGAAATGTTATGTAGAAAAAACACATTAAAAATGATTGAAAATACAATGAGAGCTAGCATGAACATAAACAAATTAATATACCAGAACAACAATTGTTCATAATATTCATAATTCATGATCTGGCAAATTAAAAAAAAATGGGCAGAAAATCCTTTTGCTCCTCCACAGAATTTTTTTTTTTTTTTTGTGAAATTTACTAGATTTCCTTGCATATCTGTATATGACACAATGTAATGGAGAATAAATGAATTTGCATTGACAATAGTGAATTGCAAAATTAAATGGGGAAATAATAATTATTTGATTTGCTGACCAGGAAACAAAAAGGATCATTAGAACCCCTATATTACATAACCCCCTTGAGTTTCCTACCACTGCTAACAAGGTTTTCCTTTTGGGTCTCCTTTAAATGTACATTTTAAAATGTCTGTTTCAAATTTTTTTCAACCCCACACTCCAGTGACATGAATCCCAGTCTTTACATTTTCAATTGTTAACATGCTCTTATAATAATCCAGAATAGGGTGTTTTGAAACATTTAATCTTCTACAAATATAAATATAAAAAGCCTTCGGTATTAATGATGCACCAATTAATGATGCACCAAAGAAGTTGCAATGTCTCCTAATCACACTATTTAAAGTATGCTTAGACCAACATAAGTCTTGCTGAAGGCAATGCCTTATTTCTCAATTAGAAATTGATGTTCTCAAAACAAACCAATATACAACAGGATGCTGGATTTTGGGAGGCACAGTACCATTCAATTTCCCTATCATCAGTAATCTTGATTTCCTAAGACAAGTTTTACAGAAGAAATAATGTTTAGCGATGATTCACACCAAATAATGCCTTCGACCAAAACTCTCATCATAACCTTCAGCCGGGCAGAACAGTGTGTTATATGGCAACACTTTTTGAATAAAGATAACCTCAAATGTGGATAACTTACAGAATGTGTCCAAAATTCAAGACCCATGACTTCCAAGAGAATGAAATTTGGAAAAAGGTTTGGGTTCTGCTTCACTGCTATTGGCTGCAGCTGAGCTGCTGGACTGCTGCTGTGGTCACATAATCTTCATTTTCAATGTTCTGGTACAATTCCCAGCCAGTCATGAAATCTCTTGCTCCCCACCCTGCAGCAGTCACTTACCCACCTTCTAGGAAGGGGAGGGAAGGGAAGAGGGAAGGAGGGAGGAAAGAATATTTCTGATGCTTTCTGCCAGCTTGCCACAGGGAAGCTCAATCGGGAAGCCAGCAGGAAATCAAAATTTGTTCCCACCTCCCCTACACTGGTCCCCCCCCCCCTCCTGACTTGTGGTAGTTCTGCTTTTCTGTTTAGCTAAGGAAATATTTCTGAAAACATGGCCCAATGATGCACAGGTTGTATATTTATTAATTTAATATACATTTTAGCCATGAAGTATGAATCTATATTTTTTCTTAAACTCTACTCCGTAGAATTCTTTTGGGGTCTCTTTTCTATTTCTAGTGAATGTATACAGGACCACATTTTTTGGAACAGTACTAAAATATTTTATCTATTGGACTTGAGTCTTATATTTCTAATATAAATAGAACATTTCTGGATTTCTTTGCTGCTAGTAGTTATCCAGATTTTTGCAATCTAGCCCTTTAGTACATAGCCAAGGATTTTAATCAACTGAAAATTCCCATCCTAAATTGGGCTGATGAAACAAACAAAAATATAAACAAAAACCTTATAAAAAGGAAAACTCCAAATCTGTAACTGTTTACTTGGGGGAAAAAACCTATGAACTCTTCTGCAAAGGCACACAGAGAAAGACAATATAGTATATCAGTAGATTATTGGATTACGACTCACTAGATTCCAGTTTAATTTATCAACTAGCTATGAAGCATCCTGGATGACAGGAATGAAATTTGCTGTCTGGTTTGCTGATCCCTATCCTGCCTCTATTGCTTCTGCTAACAGCCACTGCCAGCCCCTTCAAAGGTAATTGGTAACAGAGCCTAGCAGATTCCATACATCTTGAGGCTGCCCTTGAATAGTGTCAAAATAATGGGAAAGATATTATTTTAACACTGATACAACTAATGATAATTTAAGTTCCTGTGTGAACTGGGGACAAGATGAAAGCAATGTCATGGGCACAGGGCAGGGGAAAAAATGTTGCCAGGATATAATTCTGCTGTGGTTAGTGCCAAGCGATGATTTAACCATAAAATAGATTATTAAAGATATGCTTTAGCATCCTTTACTGCATGTTGAGAAGGGTTTTTTTTGTAAGTGGCAGGATTTTAAAACTACTACCAATAGGCATACAGTTAATCAAGAGAGGCCTTTGCTGAAGATGAAGAAAACATATGCAGCAGAAATTTCTCAACTAAATCTTATTTTATTCTGTTTGGAGCATCATTGCTCTCATTTCCTTGTTTCTCTATGCTATTTTTATCCCAACCTTCAGAACAAGTGCTCTCAGAAGAGCTACCAGATGAGAAGATTTCCTCCCTCTCCAATCATCTCTTTTATCTAATGCTGTGTCAAATTATTAGCTCTCCTTTAATATATGAAAGTTGGTGGAATGAGTTGAAGAGAAAAAATAGAAATATATTCCCCTGTGAAATCCTCCTGGAATTTCCCCATCATAAAAAAAGGGAAAAGGGAAAATTGCTTTATTTTTCCCACTTTTATTATTTTTAAAAGTCTCCAGCCAATATCGTCACTCACAGGGTCTAATAAATTGCATTAATCCACAATTTAATAGTGGTTGGGTAAGAACAAAGCTGTTTCCTTCTTAGAGATTTACTTTTCTGAGTTTTGAGTTTTGGAGCAGCCACAACACCAAGCTCAGGAAAGGGGAGGGCAATTATGTTGAAAACTACCCTCGTAAATTTCCAGGAGTCTTCTCTTGAGATAGCAGTGTATGGAATTGGGCTATAGGGAAAACCTGGGGCTCCTACTTGTATCCCACCCACTCTGCTGCCTGCCTGAATTTCTGTCCAAGTTCCTTGACATTATTTCTACCTGGGATTGGAAAACTTGATTATTGGGCTGGGAAATTTCAATCACTATAATCCAGTGTTGGATTCTGGGAAATTTTCCATGGTGATTAATTTGCATATATTATTGTGTTTTGTTACACACCACTCCACGTCCCTCTCCAAGAGAGATGGGTAGTTCATAAAGAAGAAAAATAAATTAAATGGGCATGTTCAATATCTTGTTTTTGCCTTAGAGAAGGTGATGTGTAATCTTAATATGATGATTGAAATGGCTCATAATTCTTTTCTATTTACAGATCATATTACTTTGCAAATTGGAATGGTTGACATCTAGGGCTATGGGAGGATGGGAAGCTAATTAAGATAGTCCACCCTATCTGCTTTATGGACCTGGATGGATCCCAATGGGTGCTTGAAGATTGTTCCAGCAATCGTCCAGAGAGTTCTGTCAAACTTTGGATGGATCCTGGAAATTGGAAGCAATCAGAACACTTTATGCTGTTGCTCTTGTCTCTCTCTCTGTCAGTCTATTGGTGAATCAAGAAGTTCTAGGATATTAAACAGAAGACATGCTTAGGGCATTAGTGGAGAAAGAGTAAATCTGACTAAGCAAGAATAGCAATAAGAGTCATGTCAGTAGTTCTTTGCCTTTATTACACTGGCAGATTGTCACTTAGCATTTCTCTGAAGGTAGCCCACTCCCTTTTAGGGAGGAATGGATAGAAAGAACAGTCACCACACTGATACGAGGCATTTACATGACATTCTGCTGAAAAAGTTACTCAGATTCTTGAGTCCTGATTCCCCATGGGTGGATTCTAAAGTGTTGATTGGGGCAATGACTTAAAATGCAATCTGGGGTTCTTTTGGCCTGTGACCTCAGAAAAAAAATAATAAGATGCATTCTAGTAAGTTCTCTGCAATTTGAGGAGCAGTCCCATGCTTCCCCTGGGTCTTTCACAGGACGGGAAAGGAATAAGTGACTAGATCAAGAAAGTGATAAATGCCTAATTAAATGAGAAGGTCCTGAGAGAGGTTATATGCTGTGGCTCTTTCTTAATGCATTTTATGTAATTCTTTCATATTAGACAACTTCTGTCTAGTCCCCAATGTTTCCTTTTTAGAGAAGGTTGTTAAGAAGTCATTGGGGCTTCAGTTATGGTATGGCCTAGAAAAAAATGGATAGATAATTGGATTCTTTTCTATCAGAGTTGAGGCCCAGGGATGAAAAGAAAATGGCACCAGCCACCTTAATGGATGTTTATTAGGACTTGGATGGAAGAATCCACCTTTCCTGGTCCTTTGGGACCTCTCAGTAGATAAAAAGTTGGACTCTCTCTCTTGTGCTGCAGGTTTCAGAACTCTCACTGCTGTTTAATATCTGCAAGATAACCCTGGGAGAAATTATGTGTCTGTTTGGGATGAGATATCATTAATGTTTCTGTAAATATTCAGCATTTGCATTCTGTAGATGAGACAATCAAAAGTTGTTGAAAGAGCTTTTCAGGAATAATGGATGGGAACATCCATATGTAATTCAACTCTGATTGAGAGTTCAATCTCAATTCACCTTTCAAGATGTAGACTGGCAAACTTAAATTCTCATCTAAGTTCTTACAATGGAACATTTTAAACTCTGGTTATTTATTAGACTGATTAGAGCCTTTTCACTGGGCATTTATTAGACTGATTAGAGTCTTTTCATTGGGTTTCAGATGACTGATTAATGCAATTGTGAGATGTTTTGAAATAAAAGAGAAAATGTGCTTTGGAGTGAATGAGAGCACAAATATAACACCCTACTGCAATTCTTCAAAGCAGCCATCAGTTTGAAAGAGTTTGCTCTTTTGAAAAGAAATGGAGAGATGTTGTTCACATTGCACAACCATTACAGTCAAAACATCTGGATGGATCCAAGTGAAAGACTGATGTCCCAACTTTGGATCTATCCAGATGTTTTGATTTTGATGTTGTAATTCCAATAACTTTTGGTCAGAGTCGAAGACGGTTGCAAGGCAAAACATTTAGGCAAGGCCATGTGTGGACAAACTGCCCTGGATGATTGTACAAACCAACCCTGAATTTGAGAAAAGATCTCATGAAGTCATTCGTGAAGTATGATAAAACTCATTATTTGGCTAAATCCAGTTTATTTAATCTAGTTCATCTATGTCCCCTACCTGCAGGTCAGTATAGTTCACAACTGTTCCTTTGCCATTTGTGGTTTAAGTCCTGCTTGTATGCACAACATTATTGGCAATGTGACTAAATACAATTAATTTTTACAAGCTTTTATCATATGTGTCATACTTGAAGAAACAAGGCCTTTTAAATTCTAAGGCAAGGATAATAGCTTTCAGTTAATTTTGCTCATTTTTTAAGAGAAAATATAAATTTTGATTTATCTATAAATGGATACGTTATCACTATAATAGCTTTTGTTACTGATCCATTATACCTACCAAAAGGAGGAAAGTCCTCAGTTACCTTTTAGTAGGGGAATCATGCAGCCTCAAAATTCTGCTCATTTTATTATGAAGTGAATTCATAAACTGCAAATAGCTTTAAGGACTTTTTTCTACATAAAAATGTGGAAGGAGGGGAATAAACATAGGTAGAAGCATATTATATTTAATAGAATAAATATGATATATATCAAACCTTGAAATAAATTCTGCACATACATCAGCCATAGTGTTACTGGAATTCAACTGATCTGAAAAACAGTGTACGTTTCCTGAAACTGCCCTTTGCTGGAGAAAATGTTATTAATTAAAAGCAAAATAATAGCTGCATGCTTAAGATCGGTGTTGCCAGATTGCATTCATCTTCCTCTCCTGAGGGAGAAGTGTATGAGGTAAGCCTATACTCCACTCTTCCTCTGCTGTTTGTAACAGCTAAAATCCTACTTGCACAATATATGCAAAGTTGAGTAATCAGTTTATAAAACTAAAAGAAATAGCTCATTTGCCAAAATATTTCAGTTGCTTTTATACTAAAATTCCAAAGGGTCCTACAAAGTACATGGGGAGTATAGGCAGTCCTTGGCATACGACTATAATTATGGTCATATGTTGTGACAGTTGTAAATCAGGTCTGTCACAGGATCGACCTGACTTGACAACCTTTTTGGGTTGTCATTAAACAAACACTGCAGCCATAAAACAAACACCACCGTTGTTAAATGACCACTGTGGTTTGTTAAGCAAACCCATTGTTTGCTATGGTGTGGTTTTGCTGAAAGCCGGAAGTAATGTCCCGCTTTCTGCAAAACTGTCATAAAATGCGGTGATGTGATGTCAGGATGCTGCAAATGGCCATAAATGTGGCCATCTTGCTGAAGACCCAAATTGTGGTCATGTGAATGTGGGGGAGGGGCGACCATTGGACCTGGGTCCTAACTCCCTATTTCCAGATAAGTTGTAACTTTGAATTGTCGCTAAGCAACCAGTCATACGTTGAGGACTACTTGTAGAACCAAACCAAATATACTTAAATTTTCAAGTAGTTTATTTTTTCCATTCAGCGTTGAGATGTATGCAATGCTAGTTTATATTTTGAAAAAAAAATATGAGTTGAATATTATCAGAAATTAATGTGAGGGGGTATATTTATCCTCCATGGTAAATCAATTCTTGAGTTTCAGTTTAAGGTTATGTTGGAGATCCAGGAGGTTAGCAGATACAAAAATATAAACCTGGTCACTTCCAACATACCTCAGTTTTGCTTTGACCAATGTTTGAAGAAAGCAGCCTCAGAAGATGGAAGGGGGAGAGGAAGAGGATTCCCCCCCCCCAATTTTCAAGGGGAAACCTGTATAAGCCAATAGCTCCTGAAATAACTTCTCAGGTTTCATAGTCTTCAGTCTAAAACCATCATCAAATGAACCCGAAACAGAGGTTCAGGTAAGAAAAAAGTACAGCAATACATATTCAGATAGCAGAAGAAAAGATGATTAAGCTTCAATGTTAATGAGTCATGACAATTATAAATTCTCCCTATTATCAGATGCAGCATATCTCCAAGTTCTAATTCCTGAGGAACATAGATAAAAAGAACTAACCTTTCTTTATTTTGCATGGTGGAAATATACTGAACTAAATAGAGTTATGCATATGATGGTTTTGCTCCGTCATAATCCAGCATCCAAAGCCAAATGCAACATAGTAGGGACTAGGGTAAGGCAGACAATTACACGTAGTATTCTCATTTTCTCTGTTTTCCTCCATGATAATTTGTTTAAAAAACAGCCATAAAATCAGAAGAATCCATTAACCTGTCATTTATCATGGAACAGCTGTCAGTTAACTGATCATCTGCAGATGGCATTGTTACTTCTATTCTGAATATATTCTGGACTGTGGTACTCCATGTTTTTCCATATATATTATATATAGCCATATGCAGTGGTGGGATTCATCCGGTTCACACCAGTTTGGGCAAACCAGTTGTTAAATTACTCCCCTCCTGCTATCAAAGTGGATCCTGGACTTTGCGCTGCAATGGAGAAACGGGCACTGGAGTGACCAGTGTGAGGGAAGGAGAAGGCCGCTTTCCCTCTTTCTTCTCCCTGCTCCTCCTCCTTCCCTCATGCTGGCCACTCCGTTGCCCGTTCCTCCATTGCAGCCCAGGATCCACTTTGATAGTGGGGGTAAGTTAACATTCGGTTCACCCAGGGTCAGGCTGGCCATTGCGCATCCCGCATGTGCAGCGGAGCTGGAGGACGGGGATGGGCCACGCCTCCCACGACAACCAATCTGACCCTGGGTGAACCAGTTGTTAAATTATATGAATCCCACCACTGGCCCTATTCCTGCAGGGAATAATCACATTTTTCCCAGGAAAAAGACCCCAAAGATAAAATAGTGATCCCAATGAAAGAGAACATTTGTAGCTCTGGGTGGAATGGAATCCTTGGTGCTCTCTGAGCTTTGTTGAACCAAGAACCAAGGTTAGAACTAAGCTCAAAGAACAACAAGGACTCCCTAAAATAATGAAATGACCATCAGTAACTGAGACCAGCCAGTTGCCTTCTGACTCTAAAATGTTTTTAAACACAAAGATGATCTCATGAATGTTCTAGAACTGATAAAATATAGTGTTATGTAAGAGTTTGGTAGGATCTTCCATAAGGAAAACATTTTTTTTTATATTTCATGCGTGTAAATTATTGTTTCGATTGTGTTTTATGCGGCTACAATTCTTTATAGAGAATTGCTTATTCGTTTAGGAATAAGATGCATTGCACTCATTTGTTTTGATTTCTATAGAATTGCTCTGCAGAATAAATTCTAATAAGCAAACACATTTTTTCCTTCCCAAACTGAGTGGAAAAATGGTTTAAAAATACAATTTAGGATGTTTAGCAATATCACCCAGTCACTTTCAAAGTCATCTGTTTCTTTGCTCTGTAAATAGCACCACCTTGTGGAACATTTGCAAACTCTTCCTACATTCCAGCACAAACCCTGTACTTGTGATAGAACAATGTAGGTTTTTCTGTTGTACAGAATTGGACAGTTTTTATACAAGAGATCTACTTTCAAAGCTGATTACTCTGAAAGCCAGCAGTCTGTCTGGTGCAGTCTGTTGCATGAGTGCATATATTTCTTTGTGCCGCCCTTTCTTTTTTAACATTTTTATTAAGTTATAAAGTATAATAAAATACAAAGTAAATAGAAAAGCAATTGGGGGGGGGAAGAGAAGAGAGGAAAGATAAGAAAGAAAAAGAGAAAGAAGCATTGACTTCCGACTCTCTCTGTTACAGTAAAATAAGGCATTAACATCAAATCACAGCTTTTTGCTTTTTTATAATAATATGAACAAACCATTTCTAAAAAGATCTATCAGTCTAATCAGTAAAACCCAAAGTCAGAGTTTCATTCTTCTCCACATCAAGCACAAAGTTCAGAAGCGGTCTCCATGCGGAAACAAAAGTACCTATATTCTTTTCTTTAATCAAAGAGGTTAGTTTTGCCATTTCAGCTAACTCCATCAACTTCTGCAACCATTTGTGTCCTCCTTTCTAAGCTTCCTGTATTTAAAAAAAAATACCCGCAGTCCAAGAATGTGCCTTCTCATTTGAGACCCTATATTAGGCAGAGGGTTGAATAACAGCCCCCAATTCTGTAAGTCTATTGTATTAGAACAATGATTGTTAACAATCAAACAGTGAAAAGGATCTAAAACTATGTACAATAAGATTAAAGGGGCATAATCACCAATAGCAATTGCACTCTCAAGAAAAGGCAACTAATTAAAACATTCAACAGGATATATCTCTTGCCAGGTGATTGGATTGGATTAGATTGGATTAGATTGGATTGGATTAGATTGGATTGGATTGGATTGGATTAGGTTAGATTAGATTAGATTAGATTAGATTAGATTCTGAACACAAATACAAAAAGATTTTCTTTACGACCATTTGCCTTATATCAAATCTTGCTCCCAATCCAACTAGTTTAGTATGGCTTATTCTGCAATAATGGGCGACAATTTTTGAAGGTTTCAGAAATCTTTTCTAGTCTCGTTTGGAGATACCAGGGAAAGGCAGCCCAAAACTTCTGGAGAGAAAATGCATGACTTTTTACTAGTTGCAGCCCAGGGACTGAAAGAAAGCCCTTAGAAATTAGTTAGGTTTGTGTAGAAGTCAATCAGCACAGATTCTTTTTAATATGCGAGATTTTATCAGACTTTAAACAGAGGGAAAGGAGAAAAATCCTCCATAAAATCATAGATGTTTATCAAATAACATGAGGGAAAATAATTATTGTATGATAATTTCTTTCATTTGGAAGCACCTCTAATATGGAAATCTGTAATGAATAGGAAAAGAGGGGATTACATATATTTCTATTGTGCTATTTGCTTTGGGGGTAAACAACAGAACATTGCAGAAAAAGATGAAGAACTTGTGAGCAAAAGACATTAAAGGTAAGAGTTATGAAAGATGAAAAAGAAATGTAAATGGTACAGTTCAAAGCATCTCCATATATACTTCCTTTTGTTCTCCTTGATATTCTGGGAACTATAATTAAGGCAGAATATTCTCAGGTAGTCTTCTACTTATTATCATAATTGAGCCCAAAATTTTTGTTTCTAAGTGAGACAGTTGTTACCTGAGTTTTGCCCCATTACACAATCTTTCTTGCCATACTAAGTGAATCAGTGCAGTTGTTAAGTTAATAGCATAGTTGTTAAGTGAATCTGGTTTCCCCACTGGCTTTGCTTGTCAAAAGCTTGCAAAAGGTGTCCAGGACTTCAGGACAATACAACCATCATAAATATGAGTCAGGTGCCAAGTGGCTGAATATTGATCATGTGACCATGGGGATGATGCAGCAATTGTAAGGGTACAAAAAGGTCACAAATCATTTTTTTTCAGTGCCGTTGTAACTTTGAACAGTCACTAAATGAACATTTGTTAAGTCAAGGACTACCTGTACCTCAATTCTGAAACAAGATCTTTTCAAATTCTCTGTTTACTTCCTAGCTAGTACACATCTGCAATAGCTTTATATTTCAACAGCCATAGCAGTCAGCCAAAAGAAAAAGAAAATCATTGAATAATTTCTAACATCATCATGAACAACAATATCCATAAACTAATTTGGGATTGGAGAGAACCAGCCAGTCATATAACATAATGTATCCCCCCAGAGGAACGGTAAACAAAAATGCTCTGGTTCAGATGTAGTGCCAAACCATGGCTTAGTATTATGTGCATTGGCAGCAAACACTGGCTCACCTATTCCCCCAAGCTCACTTTATATAGCCAGGGGAAAGAGATCTGAATTAAAAATGAATTCAGACTGTACTGCGATAATGTTCAGGAAATGTTGCTTTGATTATACTATGATTTGTTAATGCCAAAACTATAATATATAATATAATCCCAGTTTATTGTGTTAAGTTTAAATTAAAACATTCCCAGTTCAGAAATTAAATTAAATGATGCCTACTTTGGTCTTCATATAATCTGTATATGAATCACTACAATTATCTGCAAACTTAATAAATGTATTACGAAACATTTTCAGGCTTCCCTTAATTTTAGAATGCTCTGTTAAAATTTCTAAATAATAAAATTTCAAATATACCTGAAATAGATATACTTATCCAGATAGGCTAAATATGCAAACAGTTTTCTTTCTGTTTGTGAATTCTGCTCCAAAATTTGGGGTTTGAGGTGTTTTGTCTAGTCAAAACCTGCCAGAGAATTCTGGCAAGGATTAAAGTTAGCTTAATTCTATCAAATTCAGGAATTCATAGTAGGCTTTCTGAGTCTTCTAATTAAAAATATTATTTGACAACACCACAGCCCTGAGATATCATGCATTATGTCAGCCAACTCTCCCTACTATCTTTTATGATTCATTATGGGGTCAGAATAACCTCATCTGTGTGAAATGGGCAATTGAGTTCCCATATCTAAACAGTTATAACTAAAATAGCTTGCACTGAAAACATAATGCAGCCATTTCTCTGTTCCAGAACATAACTGCTATTCCATAACAGAAGTTATGATAGACGATAGGTGGATAACAAATGGAAGATAACTCTTCAGTTCAGAGAAGAGCAACTAAGATGATCAAAGGCTTGGAGCCTAAAACATATGAAGAATGGCTGCACGGTTTGGGTTTGTCTAGTCTAAAGAAAAGAAGAATTAGGGGTGACATGATAGTAGTATTGCAGTATTTGAGAGCTGCCACAAAGAAGAGGGGGGTGAAATTATTCTCCAAAGCACCAGAGGGCAGAACAAGAAACAATGGTTGGAAACTAATCAAGGAATTAAAAAGCAACTTCCTAACAGTGAGGACAATTAACCAGTGGAACAGCTTGCCTTCAGTAATCACTGGATGTTTTTAAGAAGAGTCTATCTTAACAGTCACTTATCTGAAATGGTATAGGTTCTGCTGCTTGAGCAGGGGGCTGGACTAGAAGCCCTCCAAGATCCCTTCCAGATTCTATTCTATTCTATTCTATTCTATTCTATTCTATTCTATTCTATTCTATTCTATTCTATTCTATTCTTAAATGGAAGATAATTTTCTAGATCTGTTATAAAATTCTGTGAATGAATTGTTTGAACCAATCCCTGGCACGATCTATACTAGTCAGACTGTGGCTTTTAATAGAATCTTTTGGACACATTTATACATTTCTAGCTAAGTTTGTCACAGAGGAAGACACCTATATCTCTCTGTCTCTAGTTCTTTCGTTCATTTGCCCAGCCCCCAACCGCTCAACAAGCACATACTTAAGGCTCATTCTCACGTCCCCCTAACTGCAACCTGAAGATGCCCTGATAACCATTTGTGAAGGACATGGCTGCATGTCATCACCTTTGTCTCATCCCTGCCCAGCGCAAAAGGAGCTTAAATTTGTCTTTAGCTTTTCCATTTTACATGTAACTTCCTCTATTTCACATGTCTTCCATCAGTCATGATCTATGCCATATTATGGACAATGATGAAGATGATATGGAGAGAGGCCAGGATTTACCCACCTCTTATTAGCTTCTCTGAGTTTCTGTAGGCATGTCACCTTTAGTCCTTGAGCATTGCTTTCCAGGGCTATTCTGCTTCAGGCTCTTTCAAAGTGAATTATCCTTTGTACCTGCTCTTGTCTGATCACACAATTCAGCTATGTGGGATTGGAAGCTTAGCAAATAAGGATCCATTTCTCTTTGCTTGTCTTCGCATCCCACCTAGTGCTGACAGCTGATTCCCAAGCTGAGGTATCTAGAGAAGCAGGAGATGGGACCTGACCCCTGTTCATTAGCTCTCTGATTGCACAGGGCCAATCAGTAAAATCAGACTCCTTGTGGCCAAAGAGTCATATCTCCTTCAGCTAACTTGAAAAATAAGTAGCAGATGCTATGGCAGGAGGAGGCATTTTGAAGCAAGCAATCCATTACAGAAAAGAAGCAGAAAGAAGTTCAGGATTTAAGCCCTGGAAAATATATATCCAGAGAACCAAATTCTTAGCTTTTGTTTAAGCTGCTCTTCGTTATAACTCAGGTTATCTTTAAATGCAATAAAGTATTTTGTCTACCCAAGTCAACCTGTCTACTTCTTGTCTTTCAGTAAGAACATTGAATTCCAGTGAAAATAATTTCAGAGGGAGGCCTCTGGGCAATGTGAGAATATATTCCTGCACTGATAAGGAAATGGGTAGCTGTTGTGTAAACATTATCCAGGTGCAGGCCAGCTCACCTTCTCAGAAGCTACAGACTTCAGTTCCCTCAACAAAAAGTGTGGGAAATACAGGTAGAAATGAACTGCACTTTGAAATATGTCTTACATTTTGAAAATAAGTTCTGGATAGAATTCTTACGCTCTCGGCTTAAATATTATTTTTTCCTTAATAAATCTTGATCAGAGAGCACAAGCCTGTTTGCAGTCTTGCCTATTGTTACAAGAGTTCTGACAGGCATCTCTGAACAGCTGAGGCTATTTGTGATGAAGGGGAATCTCTCCTGTTCTCCCAGTGACTTAAGAGCTCCGGGCACTGCTTTTCATGCTTCTAACACTGGCAACTTCCACTGCCATATGAAAGACTGGACAGAAAGACTACCTAGTAAAGTGGGGCAGTTTTTCTCAGTTTATTGGAAAGCCCCAATCAACCTATTGATCACTCCACCTACCTAGAAGCCTCCACCTACCTATAAGTCAGCCGCCCTGACAGATCTGCACGACAATGGCGGGAGCTTCATAGCAATGCCAGAGAGCCTCCATTTTTTTTCAGGAAGTCCAGTCTACAGAATAGCAGAGTTGATGCCATCTTTTAGCAGATGGCTAAATCTTTCAAAGCCTTAGCGGCACAGTGGTTAGAATGCATTACTGCAGGCTACACTGCTTACTCCAGGAGTTTGATTCTGACTGGATCAAGATTCATTCAGCCTTCTGAGGTCAGTTCCCAGATTGCTGGAGCAATATTCTGACTCTTTAAACCACTTAGAGAGAGCTTTATAGCACTGTGAAGTAGCATGTAAGTCTAAGTGCTATTGCTATTATGTTTATCCATCTTCAAAACATGTCTCCTCCAGCTCCAGTCCAATCTTTTATTAGGGACAGCAATGGGTAAAAGTTTCTCCCACCATCAAGTAATACGCATTGAGAGGGGAAATAAAGATGGGAAATTCACCAAATGATTTTTTCCAATTAGTCCCACATCAAATTTGTAAGGATAACTAAATATATAAGGACAACACTAGTCCCTGGTCTCATCAGTGAGGGTGAATAGGACACAGCAGTCCAGGAGGAGCAGTTTGCACTATCATATTTTTGGGAAAATTTAGACTGGAAGAATGTGCTTTAATGTGGCTGTGAGAAAGAGCCTTTTAACATATCTAATACAGGCAATCAAAATGCTGGGCTAGACATTCTTTTAGTAATAGGGACAAGGGGACAAATTGAGTTCCAAAAGCTCACTTGTAAGATTCTCTGCCTTCATGTTACTATTTGAATATTCAACATATATTTTAATACCATATGGCCTAAATATTCCCAAACTGAGAAGCTATATTTATGCTCTGCCCCCATATATGTCAAACTTTTAGTTCTTTAGAGATAAGAGGAGTGCACTCAAATTATGCTTACCAAAAATCAGTAGTCTAAAGAGGACAGTAATGCAACAGAAAGGCATGACCACAGGTTAGTATAATACCTTTGAGTCTATAGCTAACATTTCACTAAAGAAAACAAACAGAAAACAAGACTCAGAGGTTTCATTTACATCAGTATCTGTATTTCAAAGCTCTCAAATTTATCTAGTTTAGTCACACACTATGTATAGTTCACATTTCTGCAGTTAGATACAATGATATAATTGCGGTAGTTGGAACTAGTTTGCAATGTGAGTTTCTATTTTTTTTCTGCAGCTTTTCTACAATAAATCTAATTTACATAGAGGAACTATGAATGTTCTGCTTCCCAGTGAAAGTACTTCAAGTCCTTTGGGCTAATCATAGGCTTTAGAAAACTTATAAACAGCAATTACACCTGACCTCAACCTGTTTCAGTCCACATCTGAACATATTCCAGGTAGTTAGTACTGGAGTGAGTACTGGAACTACCTTTATCATCCTGATGGGTGACCTGACCTACTCTACAGGAAAGATTGAGAGTATAACTCTATTGATCCTCTTGGATATCATTTGAATCCTTCTACCATGGTACACTGCTAAATTGGGGCTGGCTGGATTAGGAGGCATGGTTGCCCATCCTCTTTATATAGTCACACTAGAAGGCTTCTACTTGACCTGTTGCTGAGCTGTGGTGTCCTACAGGGGTCTATTAAATCACCCTTATTATTTAAATTGTATATGAAACAGTTGTGTGATAATTAGAATATTGGGAGAGAAGTTGGGATTGGGTGCTCTATTTATATTGTTAGTCAGGTGATGATGGACAGGTGAAGCAGGGCAGGTAATGGATCAATATATGCATGGTATAAAAAGCTGCATGGAGGCCATAAAAATGAAGAAGCAATAGGAAGGAAGGAAGTCCAAGGGCAATAGCCCATCATTAAGGAACTTACAGAAGCTCCTAAGTTGAGTTTTATGATGGCATGAATTATTATTTGAATGTAGTCCACAATCATGATACAAGTGAACGGTCTCTTACCAAATATTAATTAGTTTGAAACAATAGTTTAGTTTCCATCACTAAGAAATCTCAGCAATTTTACAATTTACAATGTAGAAATTACCTGACCATCCTTTTCTAAGCTTATCCAGTGCACTGACCTGTACTGTCAATGAACACAACTATCTTAATGAATACAATTATCTTAATGAGCACACATATCTTAATTAAAAATTAATGTTGATGTCTTTGTGAAATAGATTTAATGATTGTTTCTTTTCTAATTTTATCACAGGAGCATTAATGTAAACCTTAAGCATATCCCAAATGGCACAGATCAGAGGCAGGTATTTTCTTGCTCCAGTGATCTTCCTTTTTATGGTCCCTTCCCCTGAAGTACCCCCCCCCCCCCACACACACACATAGTATATTAATGACAAGTTCAGTGTCTTCTGAAATTAATTTCACCATCAAATTATTAAGAACAAAATAAGAGGGAGGAGATTTGTTAACGAGAATAAAATGGTAAACTACTATTATGGTATTTGTTTCCTGTGAAGATGACTTGAAGGCCATCTGCAAACTTCAGGAATTGGTTAAAGTTTTGTTTCTTTTTTCTGTAGAAGTAGAGGAGTTCTTACTGCCCGTGACAGAAATATAATAAATGTTTTGATACTTTATTACTTTATCACTAGTGGTCTCTACCCTCTCATATTTGATCTTTTTCTGAACATTTTAACAGGTCTAAAAAAAAGGAAGCATATTTTTTTTATCAAGAGTTGACTGGAGGTGAGCAGTGCCCTCATCAAGATAGATAGATAGATAGATAGATAGATAGATAGATAGATAGATAGATAGATAGATAGATAGATAGATAGACAGACA
>JANHFL010008322.1:0-11920 GCA_032468155.1 Oxyrhabdium leporinum
GCATTTATGAAATGGTTGTTTTGCTTCCCCAATATACAGATCTACACATGGCTCACTGCATTGTACTGTATATACCATGTTGCTCAGTTTGTGTCTGGGTGTTTTATCCTTATCTGCCTTAGTGTATTCTTGGTTTTGAAATGTGCCTGTGTCTTGTGTTGGCTAAAGATCCTCCTGAGCTTTTCCGATACTCCTGCAACGTATGGAATGACAACATTGCTTCGCTTATTGCTCTCCTCGTCTGTTATGGAGGAGCTCCTGTAGGGTCTTTTTTGAGATTTGATGAAGGCCCACTTGGGATAGCCACACATTTTGAGGGCTTGCTTGATGTGTTTTAGTTCGTTTTCTTTCTTTCTCCATAGACGTTTGCCAAATACATTTTTAAATAGCTAAGAGCCAAAGAAATGTGTCTTCTGTTGCATTAGGGGTAGAAGTACTATATAGGTTTTCTAGGTGTGCTCTGACATAAAATGAAATAAACCTAGAAAGTCAGTAAAGGCTTAAATAAAAAAATAGGGTAGCTAAAAATGAATATTTTAAAAATTACTTATTTCATCAAAAACAAAAGTTTGTTGCCACACACTTGTTAAAAAGTGTGTAAAAGGCTATAGTCTTAGCATAATTTAAGAACGAATTACTAAAGAAAAATGCCAGCAACTTAATTCAGATATCAAACACACTGTAGCTCACAGTTTTAATGAAAGGATCTTGTTTAGGTTCCTTATATATGCATGGAGAAAACAAAATCCATTGAAATCTTTAAATATTGCATCAATTGCACTTTAAAAACTGAAATGCAAAACAGTATGTCAGTTATTAAGAGTTAATTAGGATATTGTTTATTCAGCAAATTTGTGTAGTGTATTACAGAATGGAATACACTACAATGGAATAGTTTAAATGAATGATCAAAGTATATACTGTAATCAAATGGAAACTGTTATTGTATTTATTTCCTGCCTTTATTATTTTGATAAATAACTCAAGGTGGCCAACATACCTAATATTCCTTTCTCTTCCTATTCATCCATCCTGAAGGAGAAACTTGGCTTATCATTAAAATTTTCTGATTCCAGACTTTGCTTATATTAGTTCAAGCATGCTAGTTTGGATGATGGAAGTAGTAATCCTCCAACACATGTGAAGTTGTAACCCGGTGCATGTGAAAGTCACAGTTGAAAAATACTACATTTTGATTGACAAAATTAATCACACAGAGGATACCACACCTTCTGTTTACACCCTAAATCTAAATACATTACCAATAGTTGAAATATTTTTCATAAAGTGGCTTCCTGGTCTTGTGATGTATAGGCATAATGTCCAAAGGTTCCAGCTTTTCCTTCCCTTTATCAGAGATAGACCAATCTCACATAAGAAAAACAACATTAAACTTAATTATTTAAAAAAAGAAAGAAAATACAATGTTCCAGGTAGCATTCATATTTTCTTTTACAAATAGAGATTTGTTTGTTAGGATGCCTGAGAAGATATTAAATAAGTTTTAAATTAATGCTGCAGATTACAAGAAAATTGTATAGAAATCTAACCTCATTTATACAGGGCAGGGAAGGACTGGGGGATATTCCACTTTGTTTGTTACCCAGAGCCTTTCTCTCTCATAGGAATGTGCCTGTGTCATTGCTGGTTACATCATCTCCATCTATCAAATTATTTCTTTAATGTGCAGAGAAGGAGAGGGTTCACCTGGTGTTCTCCTAAAAGGGTTAAGGTTGGAATAATCTTTGGATTATGTGCTGATTACCAGTAGCACTGTTTCCAGTGACTCTGGAAAGATCTATACTTTTTCTATATCGTAGTTAATGTAAACTGTTGCTTGCTTTATTTTTATTTATTTAGCGTATGGCAAATACATGGACTTATAGTGGTTCAAATGTTAATGTCCAGTCCACTCAGCCATTCAGGGAGAAGGCAGTCTATGTTGAAAAAAACAGGCATTGGGCCGGTTGTAAGCTCTTGATAGACATTTGGACACAATGTGATGGATATTTTATCGAGGAGCACCACAGTCACACTGAGCGGTAGAGACAAGACCCCACTTAAACAATGAGTCCTGGCAGACACCATGTTGGGTATGGATCCTGTTCAGAGTTGACCAGTGCTGGCGAGGAAGGTCAAAACCTGGCACCTTTTGTGTCAACTACGTAACTGCCTGTATCTGGGCGTTCAGCAGCCCATTTGGCTTTCCACTGTGAGTTGACGTCAAAATTGATAGGCAGCTGTTGAGCGTGTACCAGAGAGGGCTTCCTGGATTTAAGCCTGCCAATTGATAGATGAGGAAGTGCATGGGAAGAAGTGGGTTTCTCATAATTTTGTTGTTCTAGGGATAATTTTGCAGAACATTTTTACATTTGAAGCCAATTCGGGCAATATTTTACGATTTGAATATACATACAAAATATTACTTTTTTCATAATGTTAAAGAACAGGACATTTGATGCTAAGAGGAAGGTAAATGCTAACTCTTAAAATCCCTTACGCCATAATGGAATTTGTTGCCTCCTTTACTATCTCTGTAGAAATCTGGTTCTTGGAAATAAGACTTTTAACTGCATTTTCAAGTGGACAAAATTGTTATCTCTTTGCTTCCGTCCTCACACATCCTGCAGATAGCACTTGCCACAAACAGCACAAAATGTAATGAATTCAAATTAAATACAAGCAAAAAAAAAAAAGTTTTCTGGGCAAACAAACTGTAGGCTCAAAATGTCAATAGAACTTTTAGAATTCTTTTTCTTTCGAAAAGTTTATTTATTTTTTTGCTTATCCTCCCTTGGGTCCCGAAACAGAATTCATGCCTGCCAGTTAATGAAGAAAACTAAAAATTTCTTTGTTGCTTCAAGAATTAATTTACCTCATAGATAAGGAATTTGTTGTTAAAGTACAAATTCTAATAGCTCCAGCCAATAGTTAGGAGGTTGAAAACAGTAGTAGAATAACATCAGGGGACCCTCAATTTTTCATCCCTAGAGATCTATAATCAAAGTTATTGAGTGACTTTACAACACACTAAACTAAACCACCTGTGAAGAACCTTTTGAAGGGATTAAGGGTTGGTTTGGTTTTTTGGAGGGAGGGGAGGAGGGAGGGGATCAAGGATCACAATGGGCAAATTGGCCAGGACTGAATCACAAAAGTGGGGGGGAATTGGATTTTTTTTTCCATGGAGGTTCAGAATGTTTGGGGGATGCTCTTGAATTCATCGACTATTGTCTGAACTACTTAACATAGCTTGTTACGGTCTTTTTCAATGTTTCTTGTTATGTGATTTCTTAACATTGCCAACTTTAAGATATGTGGACTTCAAATCCCAGAATTCCCCAGTCAGCATGACTGGCTGGGGAATTCTGGCAGTTGAAGTCGACACAACTTCAAAGTTGTGAAATACTGTTTTAAATAGATACAACAAAAATATGCTTTTTCCCCCTGATCTTGTACGAAATAGAAGTTTCTAATTCTCCCCTTGGTATGCTTTCATTTCAAAGGTGCCCTGAATCAAAGCTTAGTTTAAATTTTTTTTTCACTTGTTTCTTTTTTTCAGATATGTGCATGTAAAAAATAATAATCTGTTGTGTCACAGATTTGCCCAAAATATAAAAACAAACTGTAGGAAATGAATATCAGCAGTTCATACAGGTAGTCCTTGACTTACAACCACAGTTGTGCCCCACATTTCTGTTGCTAAGCAAGATAGTTATTCAATTAATTTTGCCCCATTTTACAACCTTTCTTGTCTCATTTCTTAAGTGAATCAATGCAATTGTTAAGTTAGTAACACAGTTGTTAAGTGAATCTGGCTTCCCCACTGACACAAAAGAGGATCACGCTTCCCCACGGTCACAAAAGGGGATCACGTGACCCTGGGACACTACAACCATCATAAATACGAACCAGTTGCCAAGCATCTGAATTTTGATCACGTGACTGTGGGGATGTTGCAATGGTTATAAGTGTGATAAATGATCCTAAGTCACTTTTTTCGGTGGCTTTGTAACTTTGAGTGGTCACTAAATGAATGGTTATAAGTTGAGGACTACCTTCCTTGAAAAATTGGTTGTGTAGGGAGTTCTTGCAGATCCATTCTCTGCCACTCAGGATTGTGATAGAATACACTCTTCTCTTTTTGTATTGTACAGCACAAGAAAGTGGTGAAAGCAGGCAAATAGAACTTGCCGTGTACCTTTATTTCTACAGAGTACGTGTCCAAATTATCTGGATATGTGAACATAGTTTGGATGCCATTCTCGTCTCCCAGTGTCAGACAGTCTTCCAAAACGTGTAGGATTACTCTGTGCCATCTATCTCAGATCTTTCTCCTTCTTTTCATGAATGAGTAACGTCTACTTGGCCATGGCAGATTCTAAATAAATGTGAAGAAGGACTTGGTTAATATTTGGATGGGAAATCTGTAGAGATTCTCAGTCATCCAGGTCCTGGTTGTCCCAAATATGCTTTTTTAGGAGGCAACTGGACTTTCTTGTTTTGTCTTTTGAAGACGTTTCGCTTCTCATCCAAGAAGCTTCTTCAGCTCTGACAGGATAGATCCTTCCGTTGCTTTTTTTATCCTGCAAAACAGGATTTGGCAGCAAGCTAGGCTACCAGATTTGCTGATTTGGGAAATGTATGCGCAAAGTCAACCTGATAAGCTTACTTTTCAGTTGAGAAAACAGTGGAATTGCTGCCCTCCTCCCTCCCAATTTTTTTTTGCGTATAAAGATAGGTGGCATGCTACCCATTGAGCTATTAGTTCCTGGATGAACATTAATTAAGCTTCTAGCTAACATTCAAGTTTCAACGTTCCCCGTGTGCTTGCTGACAGGTTAATTAAATTTTCTGCAGAGAAAGTCACTTTAGTGCTTTGTGGCTTTCAGCTAGGTTCGAAGATTAGAGGTTTTACTCTGCCTGTCACCTAGTTAGACTATCTGTGATCTTTATATTCAGTTATTATTGAAGAAGGATGTGATTTTATTTCCAATCATATTACGGGGGAGTGTTATCTCTCTCAGTAGGAACCCACTGGAGGGGATCAGGATAAGTTAAAAGGGGTAATCTATTTTGTTCCAGATTTTTTCACATTGATAAGGAATAATTATGCATTTCTGTATGTGGATAAACACCTGTAAGTGAAACATTGTGTCCTAAAGGTTGTGATTTAGGGTGAGAAAGTAGGCATTTAATATTGTGATATTTTCTTTTTTTTGTTTGCATTGTAAAAGCATTTGCCACATTAAGAATAATAAACTGCTAATTTTATATAGGGGCTTGTATCACATCTAAAGTTGTTTTTCTCTTGCCATCAATTCTCAGTTTTCTGGTGCTAAAGGATCCGTCAAATCTGGATAGAATTTACCGTAATGTTTAATCCTATTTTATGATTTAAGCTGTGTTGATATTCATATAACAAGAACAAGAAGCTATGGTGGACAAGAAGCAATGGATGGAAACTAATCAAGGAGAGAAGCAATCTAGAACTAAGAAGAAATTTTCTGACAGTTAGAACAATTAATCAGTGGAAAATCAGTATGTAAAATGTTATAGGGTTTCCTACCTAAGCAGTGGGTTGGACTAGAAGACCTCCAAGATCCCTTCCAACTCTGCTATTCTATTCTATTCTATTCTATTCTACTCTACTCTACTCTACTCTATTCTATTCTACTCTACTCTACTCTACTCTACTCTACTCTACTCTATTCTACTCTATTCTATTCTATTCTATTCTTATTTTTAACATTTTGTCTAAACACCATAGTATATAAGAGTAGTGAATGATGTGTTGAAAATGTTAAATGAATTTTGTAATACATGTTGAATATTGAATGGCCCAGGAATTAGTCAGAGCTGGTTTTGTTTTCATTCTGTGCCGAAATGATGTACTCACTAAACTTTTGCATTAAGAGATTGGATCATCTCAACAGTGCTTGCTTGCTTGGGTTCGTCAGTCAGAACCTTGACATTATGCATATTCCCTATTTATTCATTGCAATTTATCTTTTTTCTATAGTTTCCTAAATACTATACAGGTAGTCAGCTCTCAGTTAAGAATAGTAATTCGACCTGGATTTTCTGTTGCAAAGCAATGTAGCTGTAAAATGGAACATCATGTGTCCACGTCACTTAGCAATGGTAATCCTGGCAGTCCTTATTGCCATCATTAAGCGAGAACCATGGATCATTAAGTGAGGACCTCACAACTTCTTGCTGGCTTTAAGTAGTCAATAGGGATGTTGGCAGGAAGTTGCAAGAAAATCCTGGGATCGGGTGGCAGCTGCCAGGGGCAGGAGAGCATGCAATTGACTGCTACGGCCAGGAAAACAAAGCTGCCCCAGCCCACTAGTAACTTCAAACAGTTGCTGAAAAAAGGATCATTAAACAAGGATTACCTATGATGTGTATAGTAAGTTAAGACTAATTCAGTGTCAGGCACGAACGATCAGGATCACACATGAAGGTCCAATTAGACTGACTTATTGCTACTCACACCTATGTACAAGAATATTCTCAACTAGTGGTTAGCAGCCGTTAGGAGTTAGATATGGGTCAACAAATTCCAAATGGGTTGGACTTAGCTCGCTTGTGGCTATGTAGAGATTCTTGGATGATTCCTTTTTTAACTCCACCCCCCAGCCTAATTTATAATATCTGTAAATTCCCTGTTGATTTGCTTCATCTTATTTTTATCACTTTTTCTGTTTTTTCTTCCCCCCTGCCCCCAGAAATTAATTATTAATGTATTGATAGACTATGATTACAACCAGAATAATAAACTGGTGTTGTTTGGAATTGGTATGATATCTGGGATACTAAAACTTTATGCTACTGCTTGCATCAATCATTTTGAAGCATCTAAGGCTATTCTTTTCTACTTGCTCTTTCCTGCGACCAAGTCCCATTGAATCCCCTGACTCTTGTTAGTGAGCAAACACACCAATGGCTCGAGCTGATGAAATTATGTGTAATGTTTGACTTTCTTTGGACTGTATTGATTGGACAAATAGTGAAGAATTTTATTGGGAATTTATTTCAAGCAGGCAATGATTTCCCCCCACCCCCCCAAATTTTATTAAAAGTTTTGAATGACACAATAAAAGATAATTCAGACTAGAAGAAAAAAGAAGAAAAAGAATGCCAAAAAAATGATAAATGTTTTAATGGACCTCCTCCCAGAATATCTCCCCACCTCATTGTGACAAATATAAACAACCCTCCAATCTTGACACTTCCTCTTAGATAAAAAACATAAAACTCTAAATCCCATAACTCATTTATTGACAATAGACAAATCAAATAAGTAACATTTTCAATCTATTTATCAACTAAAAATCAAACAGAGGTCTAAAATTTTAAAATTAATTAACATGAATAAAACTCAACATTCTACATCTCCCTCTTAATGTCAACAAAATCCCATTTAAAAGTTATTGAATGGTCTTACAATGTAAACAGAAGAGAAAAAAGAACCCAAATTCAACAGGACCAAAACCGACCATTTCTCCTTTATATGCTCCAATACACAAAATGCTAAATAATAATTTATCCCATTCAAATACATATTCCATTTTTCTCACTCTAAAATATAGACACGTCCACATTTCCCAAGTATCAACTAATCCCAGTATCTTAATACAGGCAGAAAAAACAGTTTCTCCTTTACAAAAAGCAAATTCTTAAAATTTTCTTACTTAGAATAAAGAGAAACAGTTAAATGTAAAGCCAATTGAAGTTCTATAAAATTAGGATGACATAAAATAATTATAGAGGGAAAATGTTTTCATCATATTCGATGTAGACAAATCCACTACACATTTTTTTTAATAATTAAGATATCAATAAATCCAGAGAGAACTACTCAGAATAGCAACATATCTGTCGGGCCCAAGGAACTAAGAATGACAGGAGGAATTTCTGCAGAGGAATTTCTTTAATGTTGCTTACCTATAGACAGAATTTTTCCCAAACTAAAGCATAAATATTTATCTGCATGAATACTAAATATATTCTGTAAACTGCTAGGAGGGAATCTGCCTTTGCTGTTTCTTAAGGTACAGCAACAACAAAGAAACTACTCTGCTATAAGTGTCATTTTTGGTTCCCTGGGTCTGACAGATAAGTTATTATTCTGGGTGATTCTCTCTGGATTTCTTCTTTGCAGCTGGAGCAAAATGCCAAATTTCCCCATGTCCTAGTCCCCTCTTCCATCTCCATAGATCAGGGATGTCAAACTCACGTTGTCACGGCAGTGTCATGTGATGTATCAGGACTTTTCCCACCTTCGCTAAACTGGGCGTGGGTGTGGCCATTGTGTGACTCACCTGGCCTGTGGGCCAGGAGTTTGATAGCCCTGCCCTAGATTGTTGTCTTGCTTGCTTTTTTTTTTTTGTGAGGAAAGGGAACCGCCATAAAGAAAAAAAGTTTGGGCAATCTCATGTCACTCTTTTTATCCAGGGAGGATCAAAGGGACCTGATGTCCTTCGGTTCCCTTGTCAGAAGTTGCAGTTGGTGGCTCTGTTTGTCAGAAGAGCTATTCCTCAGTCCACCATCTTTCCCTGGAAGCCCCTCCATGGCAATAGTTTAACAGCTGGAGCAAGAAAATCTTGGACCTTCTTGCTCTCTTGTGCCCTTTAGTTGAATCTTTCTCAACTTTGGCAGCTTGAAGACTTGTGGACATCAACTCTGAGAATTCCCCAGCCAGCATAATTGGGGAATTTGGAGAGTTGTGATCTACACATCTTCAAACGGCCAAGGTTGAGAAACACTGCTTTGGTTCTTTTGGGATTACAGTATTCAGAATTCTCAGCCACTGTGGCCAAGCATATCTGGAAGACACCAGCTTCAGAGAAACTATATTTAAACTAGCACATCTGCAGAACAATTGTCGCTTACTCCAGATGTGTTGGGACTGTAACTCAGAATACCATGTCACGGTTAATGGGTTTGCCCAAACCCAGCCACTGTGACTTTATTTAAAAAAAAAACAATGGGTAAACCAAACCATGTCTTAATGCAGTATGTGTATCCAGTAACACATTGTGTCCAATTAGTTGCACATTGGGGACTAATTTCCTAACAGTTTCAATAGGAGATCCAATTAGTGAATGGGGGTGTTGATTTCTGCTTCACTAGATATATTCAAGGAAAGATTGGAGATCTTGCTTGTTAGGATAGCTTTAATTCGGGCTGATCCTATACTCAGTGGCCAGTGCTATGACTCTACGATGCATGAGCTAAATACGGGGGTGATCAACTTCTCTTGCCTGTGACCCTTAATATTTGAAGTCTGTTGATGGCTTTGATTCTGGAGATAAGACCAAGACTAGAAGCCAGATTGCTCAACAACAGGTAGTCTTCACTTAATGACCGGTTGCTTCGTAACCTTTCTAAGTTACAACAGACACCCCCTCCAAAGATACTTATGACCCTGTTCCAGAGTTCTGCCTGTGGCATGTTCCCCCCCCATATCACATGACTGCATTTTGCTGCAGTCAGCTCATCTTTATATCCTGTTGCAGCATTCCATAGATAGGATTTATGACATTTTTTGCCCTCAAAATGCCCATGAGTTGTTTAATGATCATGGATGGCGCTTGCTTTACGACTACCGTGTCCACTTAACAACTATCACATAAAGCTCATAAAATCGAGGTGGTCACGTGGGTGCCACAATTTAGGACCATCATGATTTTCTGGGCTCCATTATGGTCATAGGTCAAGAACTACCTGTATCAAAATTGGGAGCGATGACCACATTTGATGGCAGGAAATCCCTCGGTTTAACTATGACTGAGTGATCTCCTTTTGCTTTACTTTGAGTCTTCCTCCTTTTGTTTTGATGAATGTCATTCAGTTGTGTGAGAGAAGGAGAAAGACTTCGCTGTATCTATTCCCCACACCCACTCCCCCACCAAGAGGAATTTTCCAAATTCTCATTACCCCACTTTAGTTTTTAATGAAGAATGCTCCCAAGCTGTACGCCTTCCTAGCGGAAGGCTACTGTAGCTCTCTATTAATTTTGGCTGGCCTTTTCTCCATGTACTCAAACTCTGAAATAAATTAAAACAGCCACCTGCATTGGTGCTTCGTTTGATTGTTTTCACTATTCCCCCCTTTCTTTTTTTCAATGGTAGGAAAACTGTCTCCATCCAAGTCCCCCTTTCCTCAAACTGCAGCAGAGAAAAAGCCTGAACTGATTTGCAAGGTGACCTAATGCAGACTTCGTTAAGCGGTTTTAGATACTAGAAAACTTGTGGTCCGGAGACAAAGGATATACTGTACTGTAGCCTGTACTTTTTTTGTGCACGTGAAGACCATGTTTATTAGCTGGCTTAATCTTCTAGCTTTTTAACTTCTAGCATTCACCTCCTCGCCTGTCATTTGCAGAGATGGGGGAAGGCAAGGAGGAAGTTTTCTTTTGTTTTTCCACATCATTGGGCAAAATATGCTTCTTTTAATCAGAAAGTGCATGACATTTTCCGCAATGGCAGGGAAAGTTTGTAGACACTAACGATGTCTGGTTATATTTACTGCCTCTGTTAGATGTGTATTTATGGTGAGGCTTTTAAAATCTCTTTTGGCAAAGGAGCAGAAAAACATCTCACTGTACTGCTTGAATTCCTTTTTTTTTTTTTAATGATTACTGTTGAGAAAATCAGTTGTGTAGCTTTCACCAAGCAAGGGACTTTACTGATATCGGCCCTCTAAACAAAATATCTGCCTTGCAGAATTCTGGGAATTGAAGTTGGTACATGTAGAACGATGCTTTTGATAATGATGTGTTAATATAATTCAAAGTTACGATGGCACAGAAAAAGTGACTTATGACACATCCTTGAAATTATGACCATTATATCACCCCCATGGTCACATGATTGCAATTTGGCTGCTTGGCAGTGGGCTCTCATTTATGGTGGTTGCAGCTTCTTGCAGTGATTTGTGACCTGGGTTGGCTTCTGACGCACCAGGTCAGTTGGGAAAGCCAGATTCGTTTAACAACTGCATGATTCACTTAATGACTCTGGTAAAAATGGTCATAAAATCAGAGCCTGTCATGCGATGACTCACTGAACAGCAGCATTGCTTAGCAGTCAAAATTCCACTCCCAAGTGTGGAGATAAGTTGAGGACTATGAACGAGTGAATGAGTAAGAAAGATAGCTGGCCTTCAGTATTACAAATCTGGGTTCAAGTCCCACCTCTGCCTGGATTTCACGGCATCTGTCTCCGCTCACAGAGCCTACGTCAGCATCAAACAGGTTTATTGTAAAGACAGGACTGTAAACTTTGTGCAAATGAAAAAAAAAAGCTGATAACCTAGCTGTAGGTGGAACAGGGCATATACAGAGAAAAGAAATTACTTTCCAAGATGTTCTATTTGTCCAAAGTTATTTCTCCTGGCATGCTGTTGTAACAGTACCATACAAACACAAACTATTTTCTGTTGTGTTGTGGTTTGGTGTGCCTTCTTTTCAAAATTACAGCTTGTAAGGGCTAATTACAAGCTTACGGTAAAGTTGGAGTTAAACTGATTACTGCTTTGCAATTTGGCGTTTTCTATTTCCCAGACTACTCCCTGTGAAGTGGCCACTGTTTTTCCTGACTTACACTAAATGCTTGCAGGAGGCCTTCACCTACCAAAATGTAGTCTTTGATGGCTTGATCCTTCTCCCCAGAGGAGGAACAGCTACTATGAGTAGGTAGCCTGAAGATTCTATGGGAAGATAAATTCATGAAAAGAGCCATCCTATCTGGAGTTGTGTCGTCTTCCTGTCTTGTGACTGTCCTGTTGCCATTTTAGAGAACTACATTTTTGTTTGAAGAGCATTATTTTTATTATTTTTATTTTATTTTTACATTTATATACCGCCCCATTCCGAAGACTCGGGGCGGTTTACAGCTTATAAGCAATA
>JANHFL010008322.1:12020-29511 GCA_032468155.1 Oxyrhabdium leporinum
GCGGCCGCATTCTGCACCAGTTGAAGTTTCCGGATGCTCCTGTTAGGGAGCCCCATGTAGAGGGCGTTACAGTAGTAACTTCCCATCAGAGATATCTATATAGACCTCGCATACATGCAAGCTGCACGCCCACTCTAGAAGGAATCCACACCCCTATTTTAACATTGCTCCCATCACTGTTGTAAAGATGGCAGAAGCAAAAGATGTTAAAGTCACATTGTCATGAATTCCGGGGGTAGTGTTAACAGTTGGCAAGGTACATCTCGTTCAGGAGGAATCATCCCAAGAGGATATATGTGAAAATAATGTTGATTAATGAGATGTGAAAAATGAGTACATGTTAACAAAGATAGATAGTCAAGAAGGCCAGTGGCCCCAAGGGTGAAAACACATTCTGGATAAAATTGAGTTGGGACACTGTGTAAATACTTACATGAAATATCATGAACTTCTGAGAAATGAGAATGAAATGAGAAAATTGCAGTGATAGATGTGAGAATTATTGAGCTTAATAAAATCAGAGATCGTAATGGTTTACAATACTTTGAAATAGGGTAGAGACTTCATATTGATCTAACAGAATCTGTTGAAAACTACCCAAATGGATTAAAGGAGAAAGTGGACATTTCCAGATGAAAAGCACAAATTCCTACAGTTAGAAGAGCCCACTAAGACTATCAAGTGCATTCAACTCATTGCAAGAAATATAAAATGTTTAATACTCTTTTAGTGATTATTATATAATGATTTTGAGTAATAATTGTTTTATATATTTAACTGTTTTATGGGATTGTCGAAATCATCCAGAGTCACTTTCTATCAGATGGGCAGTTTATAAATTTGATCAATCAATAAATAAACCCAGACAGATGGCTCTCCCCATTTTTGATAAAAGAAAAAAGAAAAACAACCATTTCCCCATATAAATAAATGGCTTTTGTTCCTCATCCAGTTCTCCTATTGTGAAACCACTAAACTGAGTTTTAAAATACTTAAAATTCCTAAAAGTTGAAGAAGTTGCTGGGGGCCACACATAAAGCTTGGTAAGATATAATTTACATAACTATGCTGTACTTAGATGTTATAAGAGCATGCCAGTATGGATCTGAAGTTCTCTCAAAGGAGAAGGAATGTAGGCTGTAAAGTTTGTGTGACTTTGATTTACTATTATCCCAAGTCCTCTGTTAAGAGCAGCTTCACATTATAGGGGATATTTTCAATTGGCAGCAGCACTGGCTGAACCTGGAAGATCAAACCTTGGAGGCAAAATAAGCATTTAGTACTTGGGTGGGAGAATGAATCCAGAGCTAAAGGGCAGTCTGGAAGCCAATTAATATACATACATACGTACGTACGTACGTACGTACGTACGTACGTACGTACATACATACACCAATGTCAAGGAACCACATACATTGTTCAGGTAGTCCTTGACTATAATTAGGACCAGAATTTCTATTGCTAAACAAGGTGGTTGTTAAGTGAATCATGCCTGATTTTATGACCTTTTTGCCACAGTTAACTGAACCACTGCCGTTGTTAAATGAATCACATGGTGATTAAGCAAATCCAGCTTCTCTCATTGGCTTTGCTGGTGTCGGAAGTCGACAGGTAAGGCGCAAATGGCAATCACATCACCCCGGGTCACTACAACTGTTGCAAATATATGTTGGTTGCTGAGTGCCCAAATTTGGATCGTGTGATTGTGGGGTTGCTCCAAAGGTTGTATGTGCAAGGACTGGCGTACGTCACTATTTTCAGTCTCTTGCCATTGTAACGTCGAACAGTCACTAAAAGAATTGTTGTAAATGGAAGATTATCTACAAGTCCTCAGACATGAAGCACAACTTGCAGTAAGCCACGTGCTTTAAACAAGGCTTACTGACTCATATTGACTGTCTTGACAATGTCAGGGTTCCAAGTAATAGGTCCACTGCAAGCAAGAACTCCGAGGCAGGTAGATTCCTCAAAGAATAGCTTTATTGGAAACATCATATTGGCACAGATCTGGTGAAAACCAACACTGAAGGGTCCCTCGGTTTTCACTTAATTAAAAGAGAAAGGTTTCCCCCCACCCCACTCCCAAACAATCAGTCACATGGCCCAATCATGGCAGCCTCCACAGGTCTGGTGACACCTCTCCTCCTTCCTCTGGCCAGGTATGAGAACGTCCTTGGTTCCCAAGAGAAAGTATTTTATTTTGACTACACAACCCCAGCTATCTTTAATCCCCCCTCCCTATCCCTAAGCTCCAGTGTGGCAACACTGAAGCCCCAAGATGGCTTCAGCCAAGCCAGCTTCAGGGTTGATGGACAAGGCTAATTTGTGATTTTTCTCATGTGTGCATGCTGGACATCACTTTGTCTGCATCTCCTATATCAGCAGCCACGGTGCACCAGCTGAATATCTACCAATGTTCAAATACAGAAATGTCTTTGAACACTTACCATTGTTCAAGTTAATGCTGAAGTAAACATGGAAGGACTTAACGGGCCTGATTGCAGGTCAGTGTATATAGGATTACAATATTAATGTGTAACATCTGAGCAGTCCTTACCCTCTTCTTATTTACAAAACTTTGCTAACAAGATGTCAAACAAACCCTTTTCAAACATTTAGGAAGGAGTGAGCAGTGGCCCATTCCGGTTTTCAGACCACATGCGATTATTTCTCATAAGCACTTCTATCTCTGGTTACTGCAATACAAATGGCAAGGATTTTAAATTACTGCTGTTTGCAATTAAATCTTGCATATACAACAGCAAGGCTTTCATCTTTGCTGGCAGTCTCTCTTCTGAATTCTCCTTAGTTTTTGTTTTCTTCCAGATTCTTTTGTCTCTTTTGTTTGGTGGTGTAGTGAGTCTGAAATGCAAACATGCCAAAGAAATTGGCAAGTGTCAATTGAGACTACAATAGCTTGGTGAGCAGCAAAATAAGCATTTATAAAGAAACATCAGTTGGTGGTTATTTTTCCTCTTCATTCTCTGTTTTTCTCCCTCTCACACCATCTCATCACAAACGATTCCCAGAGGAACTTATATTGTAGAAAAGGGCTGTCCAACCTTGGCAACTTTAAGACTTGTGAATTTCAAGTCCCAGAATTCCTTAACCATCTGGCTGAGAAATTCTGGGAATTGAAGTCCACAAGTCTTAAACTTGTCAATGTTGGACACCCTCACTGTAGACTAAAACAAAGCAGAAATTCTCAAAGCATCCTATAGCACATTGCCACCCTAATAGCACAAGCCAAACTCCCATTCACTATGGAAAAGGCTTTTGTGCATCATTTATTTGTTATTTATTAAATTTGTATGCCACTCATTTCACTATCCAAAGCAACTCTGGGCAGCTTACAATACAATACAAAGTTCATTGCTTCGAATCCTAACTTTGGATCTTAACTGATCCAAAGGTTGCAGGAATTGGGTATGTCTAGTTTAATGAAAAGAAGGACTAGGGGTGACATGATAGCAGTGTTCCAATATTTAAGGGGCTGCAGCAAAGAAGAGGGGGTCAACTTATTCTCCACAGCACCTGAAGGCAAAACAAGAAGCAATGGGTGGAAACTAATCAAGGAGAGAAGCAACCTAGAACTAAGGAGAATTTTCTTGACAGTTAGAACAATCAGTGGAATGACTTGCCTCCAGAAATCATGAATGCTCTAACACTGGCAGTTTTAAAGAAGAGACTGGACAACCATTTGTCTGAAATGGTATAAGCTTTCCTGCTTGAACAGGGAGTTGGACTAGAAGACCTCCAAGGTCCCTTCCATCTCTGCTATTCTGATAATCACCTGAGCAGACTTGTTGCAACAGGTTTTCCAACAGCATTGACATGCAAAAGTTATAGGTGAGCTAAGCCATAGATCCGTTCACAGCAGCTATAATTGCCACACTGATTTATTTATTTTATTTATATGGGCACATGAATTTTGATCATGTGGCTGTGGGAATACTGTGATGGTCATAAGTGTGAGGACCGGTCATTAGTCACTTTTTTGACTGCTGTTATAATGGTTAGGGTTAGGGTTAAATAAGCGGTTGTAAGTCTGGGATTACCTGTACGGTCCATCTCATTCATAGAGTGACTCCAGGCAGGATTATTCAGGCTAATTTATTAACATCTGTAATCAGTATCCCCTATTTTCTTGAACTCTACAGGGTAGAGTGTCTATAGAGATTCTCAGTCATTTAGGTCAGAGGTCTCCAACCTTGGCAACTTTAAGACTTGTGGACTTCAACTCCCAGAATTCCTGGAGAATTCTGGGAGTTGAAGTCCACAAGTCTTAAGGTTAGGTCATGGTTGTCCCAAAGGTGCTTTTTCAAAAGGCAGCTGGACTTTGTTTTTCCTTGAAGACGTTTCTCTTCTCATCCAAGAAGCTTCTTCAGAAAAACAAAGTCCAGTTAGTTGCCTTTTGAAAAAAGCACCTTTGGTACAGAGGGTAGAGTTTTTGCAGTTTTCGTTTTTTCATTCAGTTTACACTTTTCATTCAGCAATTACACACTGCAGCTTTCCTTTGGAATTCACGTGCAAAATTGCAACTGACATGTATGGGCAGGTACTTAACAAAGCTAAAAAAATTATGGTTATGTTCCTTTTCCTCAAAACTGAAAGAAGTCTGCCTCGGGCATTGGCTCTTCATGGCTTTCCTCTCCCTGTGTGTGTTGTTTCTCTGTTGCCCTCTCAGCAGTGGAACAGCTGTTTCTTCAGATATGTGAAGTAGCTGAACAAATTATGTCATTCCAGTATTGAGGCTTCCTGTTTCCTATTTGGTTGCTGGCGGGACTTACACATTTCCTACCTTGTTCCCTGGTGAACAAGAGTTTCCTGTTTTCTCACCCAAACACAAGGGCCCTGTCTGTAGCTATTTTCTCCCATCCATATCAAGGGTACCTTAAAAATATTCTTTTGAATTATTAACCCGGGGAGGTCAAATAGATAATACATTTATCATCTGCATTCTGTCTTCTTTCAGTGCAGTTATTTTTGTCAATGTCTACAGGGTGTTTGTTCAAGTATATTTAATTGCCTTTAGAATATTTTTCTTCGCAGTTTTGAAGTGTGAGAGGGTGCTATCTCACACTTGGGAAGAATGTGATAGCTCTTATTTTTACTTATTTATCTGCCACATTTAGGTAGCTGCTCATCTCACAAAAAGCAACTTTAGATAGTGTCCCAATAAAATCTTATCTGGAATGGGTTATTAGTTAACTATCAGCCGATGTTGGTAATGGGTTAAAAAATCCTATATACTCAACTAGTACTCAACTGCTTTGAAACTCATCAAATTTGATCCTCAATGCATTTTGACATGAACATTTTGTCCCGGTACTCATTGTTTGTTTGGTATTCAACGCAGAAACTAGATAGAACTTGTCAATGTTGGCTGCCTTGTGACTCACTACATTATTCCTTATGGAAAAAAAAATGTGTTTGGTACTCATAGTCTTTGGTACTCATTGCGCCTCCCGGAACCAGTTAATGATGTGTACCCGGGTACCATTGTATAAGAAAATGGTAGATGAATAATGGGCTCATATTGATATAGAAAAATATTTATCTTTCCAGTATACATCTGAGCCTTTTTAACTGGTATGATTTATCATGTTCTGAATAGATTTTCATTGTAGACTTGCCATTTATAAAATTAGCTTTTTTTGCATCTTTAACTCTGTTTCTCTTCAGGCCTTTCTGGAAAACTACTGGAAGAGTGGACTAAGTACAATATTAATAAACAAGTAAAAATCCATTATTATTATTATTTTTAAAAAATCCTAGCTACTGAATTAGTAGTAAATAATTGTAGTTGAAAAACTGCTGCTTTCAGCATTCTTTTAGAGGAGAAATTATTCCAAGATTAACAACTCCTGTTCCTTCTACTTTCTCCAAATTGCCCAAATTCTGAAGAGAAATTTCATTCTCATGAAATGTTGATCTTACATATCTATGCTGAAATCTTAAATATAGTAGATTTTGTCTTTCGTTATTTTAATTCTGAGGGGCCGCAGATGCAGGCATGTTGAAGACGCCAAGGCTGTCTCAATAAACATTGCCCTTGCTTTTGACCCACCATTGACCAGATTTTGGGGAAGTATCCCCAACATATCAGACATTTCCTAATTCATCTGAGATCCCCTCATGTGATGATGCTCTGTGTACTACTTCTGATACAGGTAGTCCTAGACTTAGGACCACAATTGGGATCAGAATTTCCATTGCTAAGCAACTTTGGCAAAACTCAAAATGTGAGTTTTGCCACAGTTGTCACTGCGGTTGTTTAAGGGGATCGATCACACAGTTTATTAAGCAAATTATGTTATTCCGGTATTGGAATTCAGCTTACCCCATCGACTTGCTTGTCAGAAGTCCGGTGAGAAGGTTGGAAATGGTGATCACATGACCCCGGAACATTGCGACTATCATATATATATGCCGGTTGCCAAGCACAAATTTTGATCCCATGACCACGAAGATGCTGAGACAGTCATAATTTGGAAGACTGGTCATAAGTCACCGTTTTCAGTGCCGTTGTAACTTGGAATGGTCACTAAATGAATAGTTGTAAATCAGGTCAACCTGTGTATATGTGTCTGAACTCCCCTTATTAGCCAATGAGATTTATACAGACCCAGTTAGTAGAAAATGGTTTCTTGGATCAATCAAATGTTATTGTGATGTTCAAATAACTTAGTAGTGGAGTTGGAAGGGATTAATTTTAATACTGAATAATGTTGGGCTTGATTGGGTCTAAGATTGGCTGATCCCCATAACAAAAACGGGGCTTCTGTAGACTTTAGGCTTTCCTCATTTTTTAATTTTTGAACAGAGGAATTAGCAATAGCCAAGGCTCCCCCAGCACATGGGCTTTTAGTTATTTTTGTTGTGGTGTAGAATACAAGAAGTGATAGGTTTTTCACCTGATTCTCAGAGGTTCAGACAAGTTTGAAAATTGCCATTCTCTGGTTGAATGGATTACTGACATTTTGTTACTGCCAAGGTAGGGGAGTGAGGAAATTAAATTAGTGTAGTCACTCAAGTCATGTTTGCAAATGGAATATCCTACATAAAACACTGAATTAAACCTGTTTTTCTCCCATCTCTGTCTTGTTTTTCAAAATGTGCAGAGAATATGGGAGATTTTTTTCTCCTTCTGGAGATGAATAAAAAGCAAACCACAAAAACCATCCATCTAGAGATGAACTGTCCCTTGATTGTAGCTCACTTCTTTTTTTAGCATTTCTTTCACAGCAGACTGTTCTACAAGCCTTATATCCTCACAGTAGAATTAAGCTGCCAAGATGAATTTTTGAGGCGACTAGAAGCAAATGTTTCATTTTCCTTGTTCTCTAGCAGGAGCAAACCTGAATATCTGCCAGCATTGTCATTGGGCCGATTGTTGGGAGCCCCAAAGTTGGTTCTCCTGTGTGCTAAGCGGGCAGAAATGTCACTGATCCCTGGAATGATCTTTTCGTTGACCAACTTTCATTCGTGGAATGAATTAAAAAGTGCTTTTGTGTTTGAAGTCAAAATTGACATTTTCCTGATGGCTTCTCATGGATTTGTAGGCCAACACTTTCAAGGCACGACTTTTCTAGTGCAAAAGTAAAAATGGCGGTTCGTGTCTTGCACTGGAGTGTAGGAATCAACCAAGTCCAGGTTGTTATGAAGTTCTCTTTGCTTCCAAAGTGAGAGCACGCAAAAATTCATCTCTTATTAGGCAAAAGATTAGTTGCATGCACATGGTATTCTTAACCTGTTTACTGAACTAACTCTCTTCTTCCCCAGAAGTAGCTATCTACTTAGAATTAATTAATATACAATATGAATAGGATTGGAAGGGACCTTGGAGGTCTTCTAGTCCAACTCCCTCCTCGAATAGGAGACCCTATGCCGGGGTGTCAAACTGGATTTCTTCAAGGGCTGGATCAGCACTGTAGTTCTCCTCTGCGGGCCAACCCGGGGTGTGTGTGTCTGAGAAGAAAGATGCCTCCTGCAGCACCCCGCTGGCCAAAACTGGGTACGGACAGTCTGTGCGCGGCCCCCCATGCCTCATTTTCTCTCTCCTTGGCCTCCTGCAGCACTTTGATGGTCGTTTGGGGGCCATTTTTCAGCCCGTTTTTGGCCAGCAGAGTGCTGCAGGAGGCCATGGGGGGTAAAAATGAGGCACGGGTGGACCACACGCAGCCCGTTTTAGCCACCAGAGGCACCACGGGCTGGTCCTTTGATATTTTCAGACTGGCCCCATGGGCCGGATTTAAGGACCCCGCTGGCCAGATGCGGCCCACAGGCCTTGAGTTTGACACCCCTGTCTTATACCATTCCAGACAAATGATTGTTCAATCTCTTCTTGAAAACCTCCAGTGATGGAGCATCCACTGGAGGAAAGCTGTTCCAGTGATTCATTGTTCTCACTGTTAGGAAATTTCTCCTTAGTTTTAGGTTGGATTTCTCTTTAAAGATCTTCCTTTTCTTGTCATCAAGTGCTTTGGAAAATAGGTTGAACCCCTCTTCTCTGTGATAGCCCCTCAAGTAGTAGAATACTGTGATCATGTTACCACTAGTCCTTTTCTTTGTTAGACTAGACCGGGGGGTTGGCACCGTGTGGCTCTAGAGCCACATGCGGCTCTTTGGGTCCTCTCCTGCGGCTTCCTGTCAGATGATCCCACACTGGCTGGCTCTGCCCCTTCCCTTGCAGTCACTCCTGCCATCTATGCACTATATAAAGAATTAATGCATATTTACACACAGATACATTCATTCAGCTGCAGGCGTTTATAATAGGTTACATAACTTCTGAATAGCAGTCTAGGAACATGTCAGTCTTTGTACATAAAATGAAAGGGAGTGTGTGAGAAATGCCAAAAGAGTAGCATGAACTGCCATCTTGATTTTAAAATCATTTATTTATTTAAAACAAAGATATTGCTTCAGAAAGGATAATATCAATAAATGGACTAAGAAAATCACTGAAGTTATACAATTAATGTTCCATATGGCATAAATAAAAGATAAAAAGAATTACATTTAAGTAGTTTTTGCCATACGAAAAAAAGTATAAATTTTTGAACTTAGTGCCAAAATCTCTGTTATATGTTTTTACCACTCCCTGTGGACATCCGTGTGTGGGAAAGTGGATGTTGTCATACACATCTGTTAGGACTACAACTCCCAAAATTCCCAAACAGGAATTGACCTTTGGTCATAACCATTTCAGGGAGAATTACAGCTTTTCAGTGTTTATTCTTTCTGGGTGTAGTGGATTCTACACGAAATAAGATCTAGTTTGAAATGATAATATTTATGATGATAATGATAATGGTTCTACTGCCAAAAACCAAAAAGAGCATGCTCTTCAAAACTGTGGTGACAGAATGTCATCTGCAACATCTGGTTGTTTTTCTGGCCCTTGTTTTGGAACACTTCTGGCAGATGTTTGCAGGAATAACTTAACATCAGTGCACAGAAGTTATGTCCCTGAAGGCTAACCCAGAGTGAGCTATGCTTAATTTGACTTGAAGGTTAGGTGCAGTTTAGCAAAGCAGGAAATCAGGAATACTATTTTTAAATTTGGAAGAACTCAGAGACTCTTTTTCGTTCAGAGGATGAAAAACATTCAGCATGGTTGCAGTCTTTCTCTCTTTCTCGCACCATAAAAATCAGCTCAGGATTCCCAGGATAATTCTGGCCCTTGCACAGCTATATTAAAATATTTTTATTTTATTGTTTAATAAAGAGAGAGAGGGAGGGAGGGAGAGAGAGAGAGAGAGAGAGAAAGAAAGGAAAGAAAGAAACAAATCATGATGTGTTATTTACAGGAAATCAATCAGCCAGATTTTAAGCCCATCACTAAACTGTAATCACACAGAATAGTATCGATCAGTCTTTCTGTCACAGTAGAAAGCCAGTTCAAAAACAGAAAGCAAATGCATTTGCGACCCAATGTTTCAGAGAAGAAGCTGCTTGTAGTCCTTAGTGCTCCATAAATCCCTAATTTTTTCATATGGTAATTAGTTTCCAGCACTTGTGATGTAAACTCACCAAGACCCAGTGGGTCAAATGGTGACAGTTGCAGCTATTTGATATGGAAATCCAGTGGTGTCCTGCATTCTGCGGGGATGTTCAAAGCTTCATCCCTATGGCATAAGTGGGCAATGTTGTGATGCCCTTAGAAATAGTGTCCTTTGGAACATCCTGTCCTCTAAAAGGCAGAGGTGGGGAACTATGGCCCCTTTATGCTATGCTGGCTCAGGAATTTTTGGAGTTGAAGTTCACAAGTCATAAAAGGGTCATAGTTCCCCACTCCTGCTCTAAGGTAAAATCTGTCCTCCTATCCTTCCTATCCTTTAGGCAACAACCTAGAGACCTGACTTTGCCAGTTGGACTGGGATCCTAATGGGAAAGTTCCACAATGGAGGTGGCTACTGGATTGATAACTGACTTCACTCATCCCCCCCCTTCACTTCTCTCTACCTATCCATATTTCTTTTTAGGTAATGATACTGATGTGTATGTGTTCTTTTTCATTGTTTATTTTATCGTTCTATTATCTTCTGTTCTCTTCATACTCTTTTCATTTCTTCCTTTTTATTGTTGTGAGCCTCGTAGAGTAGCCCCACAGCAAAATAGGAGGCAAATAAATTTAACAAAGAAACAAAGAAATAGTGCAGGAGTTGACAGAATAATAGAGCTGGAAGGGACCTTGGGGGTCTTCTAGTCCAACCTCCTGTTCAGACAGGAGATCCTATGCCATTTCAGACAAATGGTTGTCTGGTTTCTCCTACAACTTCTGGAGGCAAGTTATTCCACCGATTAATTGTTCTAACTGTCAGGAAATTTCTCCTTAGTTCCAGGTTGCTTCTCTCCTTGATTAGTTTCCATCCATTGCTTCTTGTCCTGTTTTGGAGAATAGTTTGACCCCCTCTTCTTTGTGGCAGCCCCTTAGATCAGGGGTGTCAAACTCAAGGCCCACAGGATGTTTAGATCTGGCCCATGGGGCCACCCTGGAAACAGCAAAGGACTGGCCCGTGGTGCCTCTGCCAGAGAAAACAAAGCTCGTGGCCCTCCTGAGCGCTGTTCCTTCTGGCAAAGGGTTGCAGGAAGCCATCACAGCCAAAAACGGAGCTCGGGAGCCCGTTTTAGCTGGCAGAGTGCTCGGGCCACCACAGGCGCCCCCGACATGAGTGACGTCGAGCTAGCCATGCCCCCCTGGCCATGCCCCCCCCCTGAGTTCAAACACAACCCTGAAATCGAATTTAACACCCCTGCCTTATATATTGGAAAACTGCTCTCATGTCCTTCTTTTCGTTAAACTTCACATACCCAATTCCTGCAACCATTCACATCTTTTCAGTCCCTTAATCATCTTTGTTGTTCTTCTCTGTATTCTTTCTAGAAGCAGAGTTTGTGTCATAAGACACATTTTGTCACATACCGTTTGTTGCTCTTGCATACCTGTGACAGAGAAGTTTTTTCTAACACATAGACACACAGACACACATAAAGCACACATCCCAACTCTTCCCCCCCCCTCTTTCTCCCAACATGGGATATTGGGTTAGACTTCACATTTTCAAAATCTCATTTGTATTTTATTTGTTCTAAGTCCAACTTAAAACATTCAAACTAAATGAACATATTTTTATAGGGTGGAGAGAAGTTTAAACATGTGTTAGAATTTTGTAGCTTTTCTGTGGTAGGTTGAGGGAATGAAGCTCCCAGCAGAAAAGACACTCTGGGTCACATTAAAAATTTTCTTCTAGAATTTTAAGAAGTCCCGGAAATTAAATGCAAAGGTAATTAAGTGATTCTGATTTTTTTATTAATTCTGGAGCTAAACCTTTTATAATAAAGAACTGTTTCAAAGGAACCTTTTTTTTTTAATTTTGCTGTAGTACATGACTATTTCATATAATCCATGAGGTCTGCCTCCTTATCAAAGAATTGCAGCTGGCAATCCGTTATTGGCCTACGGCTTTTAGGGCTTAATTTGAATTGGGGCTTACCGGATGCCTATTTCAAAGCTATCTGTAATGGCAGAAGCAAGAGCAAAAAAAAGGCTGTTCTCTGAGTATGTGCAGACTGCTTTTATCCTTACCATGAGCGATTTCTTCTCCAAAGAAGTTTTATAGACATACATATTCGTCTTTTAAGGTAAGCACCATGCAGAGTGAAGAAATGGAGAAAACCCTGGTGAGCCAAAGAAATTAAGAAAGAGATAAGAAAAGGAAACAGAGCTGTTACTACTAGTTTACACCAACACATTCGCTCTGTGTTTATGTATCTTGCTGTTTGTGCTTTCACCATGTTCCATATACTGCTTCACGTACAGGTAGTCCTTGACTTATGACCACAATTGAGCCCAAAATTTCTGTTGCTGACCAACACACTTGTTAAGTGAGGTTTGCCCCCATTCTGTTCCCTTTCTTGAATCACTGCAGTTGTTAAGTCAGTAACACGACTGTTGAGTTAATCTGGCTTCCCCATTGACTTTACTTGTCAAAGGGTGATCACATGACCCTGGGACCTTGCAGCCATGGTAAATACATGTCAGCTGCCAAGCATCTGCATTCTGATTATGTGACCATGGGGATGTTGCACAGTCATAAGGGTGAGAAATGGTCATCGGTCACTTTTTTCACTTGTAACTTCGAACAGCCACTAAACAAAAGGCTGTAAGTCAAGGACCACCTGTATTCATTAAAAGCTTCATCGAATTAATTCTCAGGAACACTTAGCAAACTTTTATTATAACTGAATTTTTAAATTTGAGACCTTTATTGCTTTAATGTTTTACATTGCATTTTATTCAATGTCTGCAAACTGCCTTTGGCGAGATGAGATGAGCAGCATACAAGCTTGATAAGTGAATAAGTAAACTAATCTCCCATAGCTTTTGCGTTTATTCTTGTTAACTTTCTTTTTTGTACAGGAGAACAATGACAACATTCTTCCAATCGGCCGGCACAAATACAGGTGTCATATACAAGTGACATCTCCTTGTCTATGGAGATTCTCAATCATCCTTGGCTTTTTTCTTTGAAAAAGTTTCATTTCTCATCCAAGAAGCTACTTCAGTTGTAACTGACTCCCCACAAGTTCTTGGATGAGAAGCAAAATGTTTTCAAGGGAAAAACCCAAGAAAAACATATTTGGAACAAACTGCCTCAGTATTTCACTATTTCTCAATTTAACACTGTCTACATTTTCATAGGTTTTATGACTGACTTTTCATTATCTTTTTCCTTGAGCAACTAACTTAAATAGCATTTTTTCCCGATTCTGTTCCCCATTGATTACTGTTATTCCCATACAAACGTTTTCCTGGTCTATTTGCATCCAGGAAATTAAAAAATGGCGATATTAGCCAAACTTGACTGATTTTGACAGAAAGCCAAGAAAGACAAATCCCTCATTAGAATTTGGTTTAGAAATGACCAGCAATCCCATGGTTGTAGGCTAAGATTATTAAAATACCATTTTCATACCATTTACTAAGAAAATTGCCTAAACAGGTCCATGTGGGAGGTTTGTTGATCTCTTTCCTAAACAAAAGTGCATGTATATATCACTATCAAGTGAAATGAGATTTCACTTTCTTTGCTTATATGATTACGAAATATTTCTTAAATGTGATAAAATAAAAATTGATGATCTATCTGTATGTTCTAAACCAGGGGTGTCAGACTTAAGGCCTGTGGGCTGGATTTGGCCTACAGGTTGTTTAGATCTGGCTCGCGGGGCCGCCCTGGAAACAGCGAAGGATTGGCCCTTGGTGTCTCTGCCAGCGAAAACAGAGCTCGGAAGGGCCACGTATCGGCCTCCTGCAATCCTCTGACAGCGAAAACTCCGCTTTCACTGGCAGAGCGCTTGGGCCTCCACAGGCACCCCCGACACGAGTGATGTCAAGCTGGCCATGCCCCCCTCGCCCCTCCCACTCCCTGAGTTTCAGACACAATCCTGATGCAGCACAGTTACGATAGCAATTGGAAAAGGATTGTTGTCACTAAAGGATGCAGTCCTAAAGTGTCATGTCAGGACCACATGGGTCATTAAGTGGGAAGAGGCTAGAATCCCAAAAGAGATTATAGAGGAGATAAAAAGGTGCCACCAGCAGGTGCTACTGAGTGCAGGAGGATGGGAGGGCACTTGTGCAAAGCTAGCAGGGAAGGTCACAAATTGTGATCACGTGGCTGTGGGAATTCTGTAGCGGCTGCAACTTTGGTTGCGAGTTCACTTTTTGAGAATAGCTTGAAAGGTTACAAAACAAACAATTGTAAGCCAACGACTACCCATATGTCCTTTTTTCCCTGCTCGCACGCAAAATGTTTCACAAAAACAGACTTCTAGAGCTACCCTTGCCTGCAAAGGTTTAGATGCCCCTAGTCAAATTCCATGTTTCAATGAATCCATAAGGGAACAGGAGATGCCTACAGAGTTAAGCAGAATCTCTTTCTGCAAATTTGGATGCATGTTTAATATTTGTGTGCAGTTGTTTACCAACTCAAAATATGAAACAAATGAATGTGGCAGGTGCAGAAGTTTGGATACTTTTCTAGTTGATTCTAGTTGCTTTCTTGTTTTTGTTTTTTTTAATAAAGTTGATAAGATTCCAAAAGGTAATTAAACTGTTGTGCTTCCAAGTGAACACAGATACTGCAATTCTTCTAACCTCTCAGTTGTGACTGTTGTTTTGTCTACTTTCAATAACCATGGAATCCTATAGGCAGCTGTCCGAGCATTTGAAAATAAAGATAACATACCTTTTACAAAGCAAGAGGACACTTTGCAAATATCTAAATGCTTCAAGCTAGCAATTTCAACTGGGAGAGACATTCAATAGAAGGGAATATTTGTAGTGCAGGATTGAATTATGGGGTTCTTGGTGCTGTCTGAGCTTGGGAAGACATATAAGTTATTTGGAACTGCTGACGTCAAGGAAAAATCCGGAAAACAAGAGGAAAAAAAATATATAGTAGAACTGCCAGAAAAACTGGTTACATTTGTAAAGTAGAACCCCCATATTACTTCAAACTATCTGCTGAAAAGTTTAACTGCCAGGAGATGGCCACAGTAAAACTTTGCTTATGCAGCAGCAATCTATATACAGGTAGCCCTCAACTTACAACTGGTCACTTAGTAACCATCTGAAATTATGATGCACCCCTCAAAAGGTACTTACAACCCACTTCTGAAGTTCCAATGGCTACCCTGGCCAGAAGTCATGTGATCTCATTTTAGTTGCTCATCATCAGGATGGTGTTTGCAGCATCCCATGGTCACGTGACTGCAATTTACAACTTTTTTTTGCTCAAAACTTCTGATTTTCAGCAAAAATGCCCCATAGTGAACGATGATGATGATGATGATGAATCTATTCAGCCATGTCTGACTCTTCTGTGGGCCAGGTCTCTCCACATCTTCCTTGCACTGCTTCTTTGAGTTGTTCTATGTTCTGGCTGGTATCAGCTTTGATGGTGTCTGGCCACCATTTTCTTTGGTGGCCTGGTTTCCTTTTACCGCTAACTCTTCCTAATATAATTGAATTTCCCCATGTAACATGGTCAAAATAAGTGAGGCGCAGTTTTGTGATTTTGCCTTCATGGTGAATAACAGTTGCTTAACAACCACAATGAAAAAGATTGTAAAATTGGGTCAGTCACATGATGATCTGCTTTATATGTCTGTCATGACTTATGACCATGATGGTTGTAAATCAAGGAATACCAATATTGTATTTGTCAAAAGGAAATGTAGGCACAAAAATCATTGTCTAAAGTGTGCAAAAGAAAACACTGAAAAGGCAGAGACAGGTTGGAAAAAAATAATTTGGACTGACAAAACAAAACGTGAACTCCAAATGACACAAGATCCATTTGGAGGGGGGAAAAAGGGCATTTGAAGAAAAAAAATACATTTGTCAACCATTAAGCACAGGGGTGGCTCTATTATGCTTTGGGGTTTTGCGGTAGCCAAGAGCATTAAAAAAAAGTGCGTGGGTAGAATCAAGACTGGAGAAAAAAGAAGCTGACAAAAGCTTCAGTTGGATATTTCAGCAGGATAGCCAAACAGAAAGTATTTCCAGATCAACCAGGAAGCATTTGGGGGGATGGGGTGGCTGGGAGAAATCTTAAGCATGTTCTCCCTGCAAGAGACATGACAATATTTCTGGTTTAGAAGATTCTGCAAAAAACACAGGAGGGGAGGGAAGATCCAAAAATGAGAACCAAAATGCTCTTTGCTGGTTACAGGGAAACTGTCATTTCTGCAGAAATAGGTTGTTCAAAGTATTGATTGAAAGAATGTCCAATTTCCTGCACTTGTCATACTGTACTCATAATTTTGTTTGAAAGCCCATTCTGGTGCTTTGACTTGCAGTGACTCATTCACTTGCATTGAAATGGAAGCAGGACTAAAATTAGAGCCAACAAGTTAGAAGGACAATCATTCTACGGATGCACTCCACCGTTTCTTGATATTGTCAGGCTTATTTGTAGGCATTTCTATTAGAATTGATCATAGACGTCAACAAACATACCAATCTCAATAAAAAAAAGATGACAGACCAATTTGAAGAAGCTTTTTGTTCAAATAAGTCCTTTCTAATGCACTTTCTCAAGCTATCCACTGTGATGGGACGCAGGTGTATTTTTTAATGTATGAAAATGACATCATATTCAACTGCAATTTTATCTTTAAAAATTTGAGTGATTAAAATACCTTCACCCTGAGGAATACGAGAAGTACTGGACTCCAAATAGAAATGATGTCTCGCTTGCAGGGTTCTGTTCTTTATATGGGGAGGAGGGATTGAGGGACTATTCCATTCAAGTTCAGTTTAAAGACCAAGAGCCAACTTGGTCTGAGGCCAACTTGCCGTGGCCAATTTGCCATGGTCAACTTGCTGTGGCCAACTTGCTGCAGGACAAGAGTTACACTAATATTGAAGAAATGGTGGAGTAGAACCATTAAAGAGAGAATGCCAAAGAAGGAACAAAATAATTTTTGAATTATTTTAAATCATTAAATTGAATTGTTGAATTGCCCCATGGTGAGTTGTCACTCAGAGAGTTGGCCATGGTGAGTTGTCCCGCAGCAAGTTGGCCGCAGAAGTTGGCCATGTCAAGTTGGCCACGGTGAATTGGCTGTGACGAGTTGGCCATGGCAAGTTGTCCCGTTCTGTCAGAAGAAAGAGCAGGGCTTAAAACGGCCTTCAACCATACTTAACATCTTAACGTTTTAACATCTTAATATATTTCTAGCAGGACTACCCAATTCTGTAACAGCTTTGTTCCGTATGCCATCAGTCTGGTAAACTTACAAGATTGGGTTTTTTTGCCATGTACATGTATACATCTGAACTAGACTGTGTTGTTTCTCTGTGTCATAAAATATATGTGGGTATATGCATAATTTTGTATTTATTTTGTCATGTTTATGTAGTGTATATTGGAGGTGGTGACCCTTTGAGAGCTGTATGCAATGAAATTTCATT
>JANHFL010008323.1:16627-26627 GCA_032468155.1 Oxyrhabdium leporinum
TAAGCTGTAAACCGCCCCGAGTCTTCGGAATGGGGCGGTATATAAATGTAAAAATAAATAAATAAATAAATAAATGTCAGCACTTAAGAGATAAAGAGATAGATAGCTCTATTCATAAGCTCTATTCATTAAAAAAGGGAAAGCCCATTTTTATAAGCAATTATTCTTGTATTCATTTTATCATTTTATTATTGTTTACCTAGGTTTTATCTGATTGTTTTGTGTATCTATGAATGTGCATCATGTGTGAATGTATAGTACACATATAAATATTATGTATTTTTATATTCCTTTATAAATCTGTTCTTACATTTGGAAATGTTTGATTTTACATTGTAAACTGCCATACGCTTGTATGCCATGAGCACGTGGCTATAAAGTGACAATAAATAAATTTGACAGTAGAGAAATTCAGTGAATATTCTTGAATTTATTCAGTTCCTGATCAGAGCACTACTATCTTGTCTCGATCCAAATCTGTTTCTTTTTTAGTTCTCATCCAACACATTTCTGTTGTCCAGCACTGATTTCAAAAAAATCAGCTTCCCGGGTGAAAAACTAACAAAATAAAGAACTATGTTATCTTTATTCTAATCATGGCAGAGCATTCATGACTATGGCATTCACTTAATGACTGCTGCAAAGAAGATCATAAAATCAGGCATGGTCATCTGACTTGCTTAATGATCGCCATGACTTACAACCATAATTCCAAGCTCAGTTATGATTGTAAGATGGAGGAATACCTCCATTTGCTTCTTGAAATCATTTGTTCAGGCTCTGCTTCCAAATACATCCATTTTAAGCTCTATAGATATTACCATCTCAGTAGATAATTCAGTAATAGCACTATAAACCAATTGGATGGCTGGAGTTCACAATCAGCTACAGATGTTCTGTCTCTACTGCTTTCCAAATCTCTTTTGGAGAGTCTCTATTTGGATGTTGCTTTCAGCCCATTGTATTAGATGTGTTGAAGAAAATGAAATATGAATGTGTTTTCATAGACATTAGGTTATTACTTGGCAGATGGGCTTTATACTTAAAAAAAAAATACAAGCCAAAACATTTATTGAGATAGGGGCTGGGAATTCTTTATATATAATTTACAATCTGTTTTACATGTTTTATCTACATACGTATCTACTTAGGTATGGTGTTTATTTGCAGAGCAAATAAATTTGACATTAGCGTACCTTCTAAATAATTTGGTATCGAAGAACAGTATACCTTCTAAATAATTTGGTGTGTAGGAAGAACTTTGAAAGAAATAAAGCATTATTAATGCTCTGATAATGCTTCCTTCATCATGTCGTTTTTTAAATACATAAAATACCTACACCAGCAAGAGAAAAGATAATTGGGAAATATTTGGTTATTCAAGTCTTGCTATAACATTATCACAATTCATTTTCTTAATTATCCTGGAAGTCATATGCCCTGAGTCTTAGCACATATATTAGGGAAGGGCATGGTAATATATGTAAAAATCCTTTGGGGGTTTAATGAATTATGTAACATGTATTTTCTTTCATCATGTTTGCAGATCAGGAGTGGAAAACTCATAAATATGGGGAATTATTATTACTAGGAACTGAGTGCTGAAAGAATATATTTTGTAAAGTTCTTTAGAATCCAAAGAACTTGTGGATAAGATACACAGTTGTAGATCAGTCTAGAAGAAGTCTTCTTGAACAAAAAAGATTTTTGTTGCAAATAAGTATAGACTTCCTTCTTAGATATTTTCTTCATCTGTAAGATGGGTTTTCACTAGTTGTTGTACCAAGCTAAAGTGGGGGACATATTTCAGCATACTGTGGAAATCTGGCCATTGTCTTCACATAGTATGTGAATGTCAGGCCCAAAGAACCAAGAACAAGACATGGACTTACTTCTGAGTAGCTTCTTTATTATTGTTTGCCTACAGACAGAATCTTGCTGGACTGAAGCAATTATCTGCATAACTATAGATATACTGCTAGGGAAGGTCCGTCCTTGCTCTCTTCCTGCCTACTAGATGTTCCAAGCTCAGCTGTCTCTTTCCCCTCTGGAAAGGAGCCCCTCTCTTTTGCAACCCCAGATTACATTATACCACATCGTAATTAACCATAATTTGAAAGGGAAGAACACTTTATATGAACATAACAATTATGATTTGTTAAGCTGGTTTGAGTGAATAGGGAGTTGGGAAAGAGAGCCATATGGTCTGTGTAAGGATGCGCCTGTAAAAGAAAGTGGACCTGATCTTGGGAATGAAGAAAGGAAATTATCCAGTTCTGGTAAGGAGGAAAGGATGTAACAGAAACACAAAAGAAAGCCATCTTGATTTTCTTTAGTATATGGGATGGAGAGAAATGATGAGTTTTTCTAAATGGATGTCAGGAAATGCAGGATCATGATCAGGAATTCTAAGAATACTCTTGATTATTGTAGGTAGAATAATAGGATTTGAAAGCCTCTCAGTGTTTCTTTCCATCCCATTTTATAGCAAATAAAATAAAGGTGGGGTTATTTTAATTTTGTTTTCTCACACTTTCCCTGGTTTGAACAATCTTTTCTGAAACTCTCTCCTTAATGGTTCACAAATGTGTTCCTCATGTCCATGTCCAAATCTTCATTTCATCACAAAGGTGTTTTTTTCATCAAAGGGCAACTGGACTTCTTTTTCCTTGAGGAAGAAGAAGAAAACATTTTGCTTCTCATCCAAGAAGCTGTTTCTTCCTCCAGGGAAAAAAAAACAGTCTAGTTGCCTTTTGAAGAAAAAAAAACATCTTTGAGATAACTATGACCTGGATGTCTGAGAATCTTGACAGACATTTCTTCACAAATACATCAAAAATTGGATCCTGGTAAGGACATCGCCCAACCTTTGGCAAGACAGAAGGACATCAGTAGGACTCTTACTGGGTGCTTCCTAGTGGATTGCAAACATGATTTAAAAAAAAAAACTTTTAAACAAAGTAATGATATGTAGATCAAGAAGAGGTGGGGGAATTCTACACAGAAGATGGATTGACTCTTCATAATCCTGGTTTCTCTCAGTCTGGATTGGATATTAAGTAAAAGAACCATCTTCTTTCTACTATTTTATCTGCAATTATTTTTTTCTGCTGCATTTCTCTTCCACATCATTTCAAGGAGGAGAACAACATCAGTACCAGATCTCCTTTACTTCTGCTCCTTATTATGGACCTTCTGAGGCAATGAAATGACAGAACACAGAATAATAGAGTTGGAAGGGACTTTGGAGTTCTTCTAGTCAAATCCCCTGCTCAAGCAAGAGACTCTATATCATTTCAGGCAAATGATTGTCTAATTTCTTCTTAAACACCTCCAGTTTTGGAGCGCCCACAGCTTCTGCAAGTCGTTCCACTAATTAATTGTCCACACTGGAAAATTAAGGAAAGTTTCCCTTAATTCAAGGTTGGCTGTCTCCTTGATTAGTTTCTATCCATTGACAAGAATCTTGCCTTCTGATGTTTTAGAAAATAAGTTGATCCCGCTCTTCTTTGTGGCAGCCCCTCAAATATTGGAATATTGCTATCATGTCGCCCTATTCCTTCTTTTCTCTAGACTAGTCACACCCAATTCCCCCAATTGTTCTTCATATAGCCTCCAGGCCCTTACTCATCTTTGTTGCTCTTGTCTGCATTCTTTCCAAAGTATCAATGTCTTTTTTATAATGTGTTGACCAAAACTGGATGTAGTATTCGAGATGTGATCTTACTAAGGTTTTATAAAGTGGTACTAATATTTCATGTAATCTTGACTCTGTCCCTCTGTTTATGCAACCAAGGATTGCATTAGCTTTTTTGGCTGCTGCTGAACCCTGCTGGCTCATATTTAAGTGATTGTATGGCTCATATTTGATCTTTTATGATTTCCTTTATATTTTCTATGTATTTGTTATATATCCTCTTCACATTCTACTGCCAGTCAGTTGGGTTACTATAACATACTTTTCATGGAGTGGCTTTGCAGACATTAAAGCTGGTACAAAATGAAACAGCTACATTCCTAGTGGGACAATATTGCCTATGTAGAATTATACCAATTTTGCAATCAGTGCATTGATTTTCTGTATGTTCCTGGGTGCAAACCAAAGTCTTGATTGGCAACTTTAAAGCCTTGTGTTGAATAGCATCAGGATTCATCAAGCTGTGCCTAACCAGAACTGCATCTGTGCTATCTTGTCCTAACATCTAGAAAGAGCTTAAAAGAGATTGTGCTGGGACTGAGAAACAAAGAAGAGTACCTTTAAGAGCAAACTGAAATACAAGCACATGAAAGATTTTGTTTTCCAAAACAAATTTAATCTTAGTCTACCTTCCAGAAGACAAAAGAGAGTTCCTTCTTCTTCTATTAAGATTCTGAACTTCTTATATAGCAATTTTATTAAAAATTGCAATTACAACAGTAAAAAATACAGACAAGAAAGAAAAAAATAGGTGCAGCAAAACAAAAGCAAAATATAAAAGAAAGAAAAATAAGAATATGGTAAATAAAAGAAATATATAAAGATATGCCTTTCCCTTTCTTCACAATTAAAAACAGTTTTAGTAACTTATTGCCTTCTCTTAAAATAAAACTCTTTTTTCCATATCCCATCTCTTATCTATAAACCCTTAAAACCTTAATATGTCAGCAAGAATCCTTTATGGATTACTAGAGATGATGTATTGTAGAAGGAGTGGCAGAACCTGGGAGCAGAGTTAAAAGAGGAATCAGCCTAGAATCTCTATGTAACTGCAAACAGACTAAATCCAACCTCTGTGGTTTCAATTCTTTGATGATTTGCTTATTTCAATTTCAAAGCCACCCAACTCCTTAACAACTCTGGACTATATTTGGATTTTGTTTCCTCAAGTCCTGTGGTTTGCCACCCAAAGACAGTTGATTTATTGGTACAAATGCCAAAGGTGTTGTTTTTTTTTAGGGCTTACTTCTGAGCCTTGAGCATCATCTCATTGACTTTTGCAAACCATGCAGTGCAATGGCTTCATCAAGCAGCGTTTTATTCAGAGAATTGCTTTTTGAAGTCAATCAATTCCCTTGATGGCTTCTTGCAGACATTTTACACAGCAGTTATTTTGGCCCAGTTTTAACTCCCATGGTTGTGATAAATATTGTTTGGGAATTAAATTACCAAACAGCCTTCAATTGTAACTGGTGTGGAAAGGCACACATCATAGAGACAACAGAACAGAACTTGTGTCATGAAGCAACACCAGGAAGCAAGCATCAACACCAGGGGTGGGATGAAAAATGTTGAAAACATTGGTTGTCAAGTGTTTTGATTAAAGGGTATGCAAGATGAGAGTGTTGTCATGTACCATGTAGTGTATAGCAGTGTCTCCTTGTAAGAAGACAGTGCCTGAAAAATAGCCAGCACCTGGGCTGCTGGTGTAGTGTCCTTTAAGACCTCTCCTTAGCCATCCCAGCAACTGATGTCTATAAAAGCTGAGCATAGAGGCAGCTGAGTGGGAGGAAGGTAGTTTGGGGGGGTTAAAAGAGCCTGAAGCAGTCTACGGAAAATTTACTGTTAATGTTCTCCAGAAGTTGGACTCACAAAGAGAGGTTGTGGAGAAACAGAAGATCTACTAGACTAAGGGAAGAGTGGTACTTTCAATTCTAGCCTTTGAGTATTTGTGGGTGTATTGTCTAGAGGCCAGGAAGAGTTGTATTGTTCACTTGGAGTTTTGGAGCCCAGTAACCTGGATATACATAAAAAACAACAACCAACAACCTGTGATAATCCTGTTGCAGTCACAAAGTTTTGACCAATGAGAAATATCTTTTTGGGCGGTTCTTGGTGCTCTCTGAGCTTGGTTGTCTTTTTGCAGGTGTTTCGTTACCCAAACTAGATAACATCATCAGCGCTAGTCTCATTTCCACCCTGAGCTACAAATATTCTCCTTTATTAAGACCTTCTTTTCAAGCAGGAACCCTCAGTGCAAAACCAGGGATGATTTTCATGTGACCTGGTCTAGGACAGGTGTGAGCTGTCCAGCTATTGGAAGCATTCTCCATCCAGCTTGTTTACCAGCTGCTGGGACCCTGTTATGATAGGGAGGTCACTCTATGTCCTAAAAAAAATCATCTAGCTACAGAACATTCATGCCAGGGAGAATAAAACCTTACAATTCATTAAAGAAAAAAAAAAGGACAAAGGAAATGATGTTTGGCATCATACTAATGGGGTAGAATGGGACACTGCTTTCTGACATGCTGACCAACATTGATTAACCAAGATCTTTTCTGATAGGTGTGTTTCAATTCTCTGTCAGCTCACAAAGAAGAAAACTTGTCTCTTCTTGTAACGTCCTGGTGATCTTAAAATAATCAAAACAGACTATTCATGTCTTGCTGTGTTTCTGTTGTGCAAAGTGAAGATTTGAAGAATGGGGTGGAGGGGTCAGGATTCTCTACAGGGGCTACATCAAATAGTGTCTTGAGTGAAGTCACCTGGGACCTCAAAACCTATTTTTCCCCATTTGAGCAAGGAAGTGCTACCACAAGGAATTCATGTACTCAGATTTCCTCAAGTCTATTCTTCAAGTGCTAGAGACCTAAATCAAATAAACATAAAACACACAAAAAGATTCACCAATCAATGAGTTGACCTTATCATGGCAACTTTAATAAATACCATAAAATAATTCAAAATTCAATGTTGTCAAGTTGAACGGATTGATTATTCTCTGAGGATGCTCAGAACTTCCGCCAAGTTATTAAATGTCTCAAATGTCTCAAAGCTAAACATGCCTATTATGGCAACATTTTCCTAATTCGATGATGAATCACACATTTTGCACATAGAGAGTTCCAGTTTCAGCCTCTGATTGATTCTCTTTTTCTTCTGCATACAGTAGTACTAATTCCTGCACACCCAAGCACACACACAGGAAGAAAAAAGGTGCAAATTTCCTAAGGGCCAATACACAGAACATAAAATAACAGAGTTGGAAGGGATGTTGGAGGTCTTCTAGTCCAACCCCTTGCTCAGGCAGGAGACCCTATACCATTTCAGACAAATGACTGTCCAGTCTCTTTTTGAAAGCCTCCAGTGATGGAGCACCCACAGCTTCTGAAGGCAAGCTATTCCATTGGTTGATTGCTCTCACTGTTAGGAAATTTCTCCTTAGTTCTAGGTTGCTTCTCTCATTTGTTATTTTCCAGCCATTGTTTCTTGTCTTGCCTTTTGGTGCTCTGAAAAATAGTTTGAGCCCTTATATTTCCAAAGCAAAAATACTATTTGCTTTGGAAAGTAGTTTGATACAGTACATATGTATTGTAAAGTGGCAGGCAGGGACAACTAAAATCTTATCCTTGGGCTTTTCTCCAAGTCTACTCAGCATGGAGTATGATCAGGCCAAACACTTATTCAACATCATGTAGCAGGCATGGAGTACCAACTGGATCTTGCCAGGATCCCAAACATTATTGGCAGTGAATCCAACCACTACTCTTCCTAATGCATGTCTAACTAAAGTAGGTACAAGGGCCTTCACTCTGGCATGGCATCCCTCCTTCTCGCAGCTACCCTTGAAGGCCAATACAGGAAGATCTCTTAATTGGAGAGAAAATGTCCCTGTGATTCTGGACACATAGAAACAATAGAGCATGTACTACAGAGCAATGTATTATGGACACTTTCATTGTAGCCTCATCTCTCCATTACTGCATAAATACTCAGAGTGCACAGGACAAGTTTATACCACTCAATTGTTTTTAGATACCAACCCTGTTACCTCATAAGGTTCTGTGCAACTGCACTCAGACATTCATCCAATGTTGACTTGTGCTATAAATTAGATTTAATGAGCACCTAGTTCACCATTTTAGTATGTTTTTCAATTTGATTGATATAGTCTTCCACACGCAATGCTACTCTTTTATATTCCCTTACATTCATCTAATGCTGCTATCCCTTCTTTATACACACACACACACACACTTTTAATTTCTAGCTCAAACTTTTTATATCTTCTAGGTGTGCATGTTTATTCTGGATTTTTATTTTTAATATAGCCTTTACTCTTTTTAATGATTGTAGCTCACCTTCCTTAGGCTGGTCTGTGACCATAAAAAAGTTTGAGTTGAGCTGAATGTATAGTGGTATCCCCATCAGTGTGTTTGTGGGTGTGTATGTGTGTGTTAGAGTAATTACTCTGTGCCAATCTGGATGTAGAGCTTGTGGATAGGAGCTTCATCTTCCCCATCAGTTTCTTCTAATTTAGTTATATATTTGCAATCTACGTTTATTTTTTATAAATAACTCAAGGCAGAAAATATATCCAACAGACCTCCTATTTTTCCCATAATCACAACCTGTGTGGTAGGTTGAGCTGAGAGAAACTGATTGGCCCAAGGTCATCCAGCTGGTTTTCATGGCTAATGCAGGACTTGAAACTCTTGCTTTCTAATCTGGTGCCAGAGCCCCTAGACCAAACTGCCTCTCCAAATTTTAAAATTTTGTCACCTTTCCGTTGGTGTCAATGGATTTAAACACACACACACACACACACACAAAGAGAAAGAGAGAGAGGAAGAAAGAGAGACCTCCCAGGGAGACCTTTATTGTACACCACCAGGAGTCATGTTTGTGAGACGGGCAGATAGATAAATGTGAAGAATGAGTAAATTAAATAATTAAATATAAGATTGGGCAACTACACATTTATTGCAAAAGAAACAAACCAAACAGAAAGGGAGAAAGTATATACTATAACGTGCCACATACCTTACCCCTTGTTTTCTCTTTCATTTAGAAAATGTTCTAAAGCGTCAAAAATCCACGGGATATGAAAGGAACTGACAGCATGTGTACAGCTGCAAAAAAGTGCCCTGACCTCTAAAATAAATGATTAATTCAAAAAAAGAAATAACTCTTTGGCAGTTTTCCTTACTCTGCCCCCCTCCCCTCCCCACCCTCATTCCTTTTCTTTCTAGGGAAAACTCTTGGCAATATCCACAGTGAATATATAAAATCTCCATTTGGGTTTTAGCTTCCTGAGCATGAGATATGATTGATAGGCAACCTACAAAACCTGGTTTATTGACGCTGCTTTCTAATCTCTTGCCTGGTTGAAAAATGCTAGTTTTAAACCCAATTAGGCAAAATATGTAAGAGTTTGAAGTATGCTAATGCATATATTATACCTATAGACGAAGAGACTATAATAGCAGTACCCTGTGAATTCTCATTACAAGAGGGAAGTGAGAAAATAATTACTTGGAAAATACAACAGCATAATAACACTGGCAAATGCTGGCATGCAAATATTCTTCACAGTAGATGCAAAAAGGGGTGGAGGAATATTTCACCATGCACACCCCTGCACCAGCACACACACACAGTATGAATTGGTGCGTCCACTTTGCTGATTTCACTGATACAGATAACAATGGTTACAATTCTACTAGTCCCCAGATATCCAGAGAATGGGTCATTCTGGAATGATGTTTTAAAGAGCTGGGCTATAAGGATCCATAAGCATACAACAATACATGCAAAATTCTGGCAGTCAGCCTATGCATTGGTTTTGTTGTCTGGCTGAACCATAGGGTTGTGGTCTGGATTCAAGCTGGAACTCCTGCATTTAAATTAGCAATAGTAATAACACTTAGACTTATATACCACTTCACAGTGCTTTACAGAGCTCTCTAAGCGGTTTACAGAGTCAGCATATTGCCCCCTACAATATGGCTCCTCATTTTGCTGACCTCAGAAGGATGGAAGGCTGAGTCAACCTCGAGCCTGGTGAGATTCAAACTGCCAAATTGCAGGCAGCCTGCAGTCAGCAGAAGTAGCCTGCAGTACTGCATTCTAACCACTGTTCCACCATGGCTCTTAATTATGAGTTGTTCCACCTGAAAAAGACCCAGATACATTCCAAATATGTTGGATTTCAAGTACTGTCAATGCCAATCTTTGATAGAATTGAGAGCTGGTTTGATTAGTGGTAGAAAACAGGAGACTGTTTTAGTCTAGTCCCAC
>JANHFL010008324.1:17163-27455 GCA_032468155.1 Oxyrhabdium leporinum
CTATCTATCTATCTATCTATCTATCTATCTATCTATCTATCTATCTATCTATCTATCTATCTATCTATCTAATCTATGTCTGTCTAACTATCTCTCATCCATCTATAATTTATATATCTGTCTGTCTATATGTCTTTCTGTCTGTTCATTTCATCTCTCAGTTATGGAGGAGCTCCAGCTAAGATTGGCCAATGATTACCAGAAAAAGAATTTATTGGAAGAGCAATGGATCCATCTCTATCCAGCTGTAGCTCCCTATATAGCAAATGGTGTCCCCTTTTCTAAGCTTAGATGAAGCCCCAGACATATATTTAAGAGAAGTGCATAGCATTCAGACAAAAAGCACGGGAATAGCCTTCTGAGTCATGTGTCAGCTATCTATGGACAGAGGCACAATGGCTTAGTGGCTTCATGACTAACATTGTGTGGTGGGATGAGTCCCCATCATTCACTTCAGTTTTTATCCACCTAACAATTCAATAGCATGTTGTATGCGAGTAGATAAATAGGTACCACTTCAATGGGGAGACTAGTTGGTGCACCATGCAGGCAGTCATATTCATCCAGGATCTGAACCTTCCCAGTTGTGGTGCCCATTTGCAAGATGGCTTCAGGGAGGGGGGGGCTTGGATGACACCGCAGAAAGAGCTGCTCATCTTTCTCTCTGGTATGAAGCCAGCTCGCCCTTCTATGGCACACCTTTGGAAGTGCGGAAGCATTTCCTACAGCAGAGCTGGTAACTTGGAAGCCAAACTACTACTCTGCAATAGCATTGTGCTCTCCTGGCTAATGTAACAATGCCATACAATATACAGACATCTGGCCCACAACAGACCTGACATCACTATTGTGGAAAAGAAAAAAGTCTGGTTCATTGATAATTGCAATACCAGGTGATGCACAAATTGAGGAGAAACAGCTAGAAAAAAATAACAAATATTGTGATTTGCAAATTGTAGTTGAGCAATTATGGAGGAAGAAATTAATGCTTGTACCAATAGTAATAGGAGCCCTTCGAGCAATACCTAAAGGGCTGCCTAGATATATGGAAAAACTGCCTATACACTCAGACGCTGCCTTAACAGCTGTTGGGTCCTTGGATAGGACTTGAATTGTTAAATTTTTACCAGTCCCAGACTTGTGAATTGTGAATCGAACTGAAGATTAAAACTTTAAGAATAGTAATAATAATACCTAAGGATGTTGTACGATGAACTGCAATATCCATGTCAGAACTATGTAGCAACGAGCAGGACTGGAAATGAACAACTAAGGAAAAACAGGTCTTAGCTCTGTTTTAAATTAATTGAGCAAAAGTTAAAATTACAGAACCAGAATTCTCATTGGGACTTCAGTTTACAAATAACACACACACACACACAGTGTAACATCTAACAGTCTTCCACATTTTTGCTGGAGGAGAGATAGCCCTTTGCTGCTGGAAATGAAAGCCGGGCTGTACCTGAGCGGTGTTTACACAATAATTTCCATCTTGTGAATTCACTCACACCACAGGAAGGAAGCACATTCTTATCTAGACAGAGTGGTGTTTTCAATAGACAGAATAAGAAATCACAATATTAAGAATTTCAGTATGATGTAACCAAGAAATGTTTGACTCTTATGCAGAATGCATCTTTGCTATTTGTTTAGTATCACACTATGTAGAAAGTTTATTTCTAGCAGAAAAAGCATCAATAGGCAATTCATAATTATTTACCTTTTAGGAAAAAAATATAACCCAGCTATAGTTAACAACTTTAAAACCCATTTATAGGGAGTAAAGCTTCTTTCTTTTTTTCCAATTGTAATTTCAAATAGATACAAGTAGTTTTCAACTGACAACCGTAATGAAGCCTGCCCATTACTGTCATCCATTGTGACACAAAGCGGGTCACCAGCATGACCAACCTGATTTTACTACTTTTTGTGTGGCGGGTATTAAACAAATCCACTGTCCAGTATAGGCTAGTTTTGCTGAACTATTTTCAGCAAAAACATGACCATGGACACTGCAAACAACTGTAAATGTGGGTTGCTTGCCAACTACCCAAAATGTGATCACAAGACTGTGGGGGGACAGTGGCCATTGGAATTTTAGAACCAGGTCATAAGTACTCTGGGGAGGTCCATTGTAACTTCAAACAGTCACTAAGCGACCTGTCATAAATTTAGGACTACCTGCAGTTAGATCCTGCTGTATGGTTTTCCTTTGACTTGTAGAATAAAATAATCTTCCTAAAAGATCATGTAGCATTTTTACTAGTTTATTTACTTAAATTGCTCCATGTTTAGTGAAACCTTACTTTCTTATCACTATGTTAGATGTCAATAAAATAATATGACCCACAATGTCTAACATTATGAAAATCTAAAATAGAAAAGAACAGGCAAGAAGTATTCTGTTTTGGAATACCAAGATTCTCTTTGGAACACCTCTAGTTAAATTCAGTCTTCAGTCGGATAATTTTTCTATAATTATAATTGTACTGACAATAATGGAATTCCTCCCAAATTAGCTTAATTTTGAAATTAGGCATATGGAAATAGATACCGGTGGTTTTCAGAGAACTTATTTCCAATGAAGTATGCTTTAAAATGGAGCATTATTCTGCTTGCGAGAGGGAGAACTGTGAGAAGAATTAGAATGTAATTACTGCAGAGTTGCACTACATGTAAAATTATGATATATATATATTTGCTTCATAATATGTTAGATTTAAAAGTTTATAGGTGGCAGCATATGGTCAACTTAGGTTAACACCTAGCCAATGTCAGATGTGGTTGGTACTTAGATGGGAAATTGCTCAGAAATATCAGGAATGTTGGCTAGGAAATAAAAATAAAAAAAATAAGAGAAAGCAATGGCAAACCACTTTGGACTCTTGCCAAGAAGTCTACATTGACATATCTGTGAAGTCACCAGGAGTCAAGGAGAATTTATTTTTAATATTCTCTTACAGTACAGGTAGTTCTCGACTTACAACCACAATTGAGCCCAAAATGTATGTTGCTAAGTGAGACAGTTAAGTGAATTTTGCCCCATTTTGTGACCTTTCTTGCCATAGCTGTTAAGGGAATCACTGCAGTTTTAAGTTAATAACACATTTGTTCAGTGAATCTGGCTTCTCCATTGCCTTTGCTTGATAGAAGGTTGCAAAAGGTGATCACATGACCCCAGAACTGCAACCATCATAAATATGAGTCAGTTGCCAAACATCTGAATTTTGATCATGTGATCATGGGGCTGCTGCAACGGTGTGTAAAAAATGGTCATTAGTCACTTTTTTCAGGGCTGTTGTAACTTCAAATGGTCACTAAACTGTTGTAAGTCAAGGACTACCTGTAAACTCACAATACCATTTGGATAATGTGGTTGGCATTTTTTCCTCAATGATAATGATATTGCTTTTTAGAAATAATAAGATTAGTAAAAATGAATAGGAAATGTACTTCAAATTAAGCTTTTTAATTCAATTTTCCTTATTCATGTCTGATTCTTGGAGAACTAACAATCTCTGTTTCTAGCCTGGTGTTTTAACCACCTCACCAAACTAACTCTTTGTGGCTTTCCGAATATTCATTGTAGCTAATATAATGTATCTTTGCAAAATGAAGTGTCTCAATTACTTTATTGTGGAGTGGTTACTGAATTAACACCACGTCTGTTACAAAAGAAAAAAAAATATTTAACATAAATTACTCTTTCTGTGAAAGTCATTTCTCTTTAGTCGTCAAAAACATAGATGTTATTTGAACCTTGTTATTTTAAACCATTATTCAACCATTTATTAATCAAACAATGGACCCCAAAGCAATATAATCATAGCGACAAAATCAAATTAGTGTTCTTTTACCTTAAGATTCAAGTAGCAAAGAAGCATCATATACAAGAAACAATTCTATTACGTATGTTCTTAATAAACTAGAGAACTCACATTTATAGAGATTATTGAATTGAGGTTTGAAGCAAAACCTGGTTATTAGTTTCTGCCCTTTGGATAAGTTCAGCACTTATCCAATTAGAGGAAGCAATTGTTAAAAAGAGATCTTGTATCTCTTTTCAGCATGTTAGCCATCACATTTCATTTACCTCTGTGATTTGTTAAAATAAAAGCAGCTTTAAACGATCTATGGACAATAAAGAAGGAAATATAATGATAATAATTAATAATTTGCTATCTTAGAAAATTCAGATGACATGACTTTTTTTACTACCATATATTTGTTATTTAATGTGTAATATTGGTAAAAACAAAATTCTTTTAAAAAGTTTACTGCCTAGTTGTACCATTAGTGATTAAACACCACTATTTTCAATGGAATTGACTTTGATGTGCCCCACTAGGATAGCCTTTTATAACACATTACCTGCTGTTTGTATTTCATAAAATGTATTTTCTATATTTTATGTTTTTTGCACATCTTGTGCATGTTTACTCAAAAGAGATTATTTGCCATGGAAATATTGACATGACCCACAACATTCTCTTCTTTGTTAATTTGTTTTGATTATGAGTCTGAAAATTAGGATTTGAATCTGATATGAAAATATATGTCTAAACTGGCATGCCAAACTTCGCTGCTGGTCTTTCTCTATAGCAGTCTTTGCAACTGCAGCACTTAGAATGTAAGCACAGAATACAAAGAAGAATAGAAGAAGCTGAATATCGTGGTACTTTAAGCTTCGCTCAAGCTCACTTTGGAGAAGTTGGGTTCTTAAGCAAAGAATGTTTGGATTGTTTTGTTGCGATCTTTATCACTGAATTTTAATGTGTTTTAATTACTTTTTAATTGTGCTTTCATTTGGTGTGGGTGTCTGTATTTTGTTTTGTTTCTGCCTCGTTGAGTGCTTTCTATTGGTTCAAAGACAAGATATAAAGGGCAGCGTTCAGAGATCTAAATTCAATAGGAAGATGTTTGAAGATGTGTTCCTAGCAGAGTGCAGAAAGAATGATGCGTAATTAAAAAGCACAACATCCCATTAACAGAGGAGTTCAAAATATAGTTGTCTTGCATGCATAGTATGAGCTTAGCCTCACCGTCGGTGAATGTTAGCAGACATTCATTGCACTTAAAGTATAAGCTAGACTGATCAACAAATATATGAGGATAGAAAATTCTCACGCTGTCTAAGCTACATCTTGAGTAGGAGGAAAAAAGAAGGCATCTAATAAAAATTTTAAAAAAATAAAAAATGATTTGTCTCTTATACATGAAGACTCATTGAAATAGCAATTAGCCAGGTAACGTAAGCCTTCACTTTATCCAGGACTATCACGAGGAAGAGTCCAGATAGCAGCCACAGCCATGTGATTGAAATCCCACCCATAAAAAGTGGCTCTGTCTTTTATTGCATTACTGTGGCTGCCATCTTGGGTTTTTTCAACCTCACTATGTGTTCACCTCTGCCCTCACCTCTCTCTCTCTCTCCATTTCCATCAGCTCAGAGGTGCAAAAAGAGGAACAGGTTATCAAAGCAAAGAAAGGGGAGTTCTGGTCAATCTTTTCTTTAAATTATCTACTTCCTGTTCTTTTTTTCTTCCCTGCAAGGAAAAGTGCCCAACTTGCAAACACAAGGAATCTGAAGCCAGTAAATTGTCCAGAAAGAAGAGATTAGGCACATCCTGCTCATACTTGTCTCCAGTGGCTTCGAAGCATGACACTTAGCTGGATGTACTGTACACTTTTACCTTAATTTATGACCTTGCCTATCCTTTCCTATGAAGCATAGGAGTGTACTGGTTGCCTAAGACTCTGTCTATTTCTTGCATTTGTGGGATAGCTTTGATGTGAGCTTACTATATGGAAGTAATTCTGCATAAAAGTTCCTCTTGTGTGAAATAAGCCTGAGCATCAGGAATATCACATTTCAGTTTCATTTTTTTTTCTACACACATGAATACAAATCAGGCATGAAATCACCTGGATTTGCATAGACATCTTTGGGGAAGAGGGTGTCAGGTTGTCAAAAGCAACATTGTTATGTTGTGATGAAAGGTTTGTCTCTTTGCTACGGATGGGCATTGCAATTTTGCATAACCCCCAAAGGAGAAAACTTGAAGGTGGACCTGGCACCGCTACTATGCACTGCAGATTGTGTTGGCCTTGCCTTTCTCTTCTTTGGGGTTTGTTTTCCTGTTATAAATAGAGATTTAGATCTTACCCCACTTTTGAGTGGGGAAAAAAGTCTCAAAAAAGACCTGCAGTCAAAGCAATTCAGAAATGATAAGAAGAGGAACATGCATTTGGGCTCATACTGTACAAAAAGAAAGTTACAGACAGGTGCTGGATATACTTTAGTGGTACGTTTATCCATAGTAAACAGTCTGGTGCCCCAGCCTGTGGGAAATCAATACTAGTAAGGTATCAATGCAAATATACCTATATAAACCTGAACTTCTTCCATTCCAAGAAATCCATTGATTTATTGCAAAAGTCGATTGGGAATAAACAGGCCATTGACTATTTAACTCATCACCATAGAATGAACCATCTTTTTTTTCCATGTCTTTCAAAATTAAGAACAATTAGCAAAAATTCATCACAACCTCTGATAGTAGATATTTTGCTTATTTTTGAGAACTTGCAAACATACTTGTTTTATAATCGTATAAAGCTAGTCTTGTGAACTATAATGAAATGAGAATCTTCATGGAGGTAACCAGAATACAAATGCGGTAATATGCAGGGCAAAGTATTCATCTAGGAAAGGGGTGTCAAGCTCGATTTCATTGAGTGCCGCATCACGGTTGCGTTTGACCTTGGGGGCCGGGGTGGGTGTGGCCAGAGTAGGTGTGGCCAGCTCGATGTCATTCATGTTGGGGGCACCTGTGGTGGCCCAAGCACTGTGCCAGTGAAAACAGGCTCCTGAGCTTCCTTTTCTGGCTGAGATGGCCTCCTGCAATCCTCTGCCAGCGAAAATGGAGCTTGGGAGCCTAGCTCCATTTTTGCTGACAGAAGGTTGCAGGAGGCTGTCGCAGCCGGAAATGGAGCTTGGGAGCCCATTTTCTCCGGCAGAGGCACTGCAGGCCAGTCCCTCACTGTTTCCAGAGTGGCCCTGCAGACCAGTTCTAAGCAGCCCGCAGGCCGGCCTTGAGTTTGACACCCTTGATCTAGGAAAAGGAAAGGTCAGAGAAGAAAAGGAAAGATCGGCTTTTGTTTTTCAGCATGGTTATTTTATCTTTAATGTGTGAAGATTTCACCTGAAACCTAAAGAATTTTTGTTGCTTCAGAATTCAGCTTCAGTTTTCTCAGACTTTTGAAGAAAATGCCAACTTTTGGTAACAGCATTAATTGAAAAACATGTATAAGAGGAAGCATGCTAAAAGTTTCTAAGGTGAATATAACACAACTTTTGTTTATCATCAGAATTCCTGCTTCTCCTTATGTGAAATGCTACTTTCGTAAGAGCCAAACTAAATATCCCATGTAAATATAGGCAGTAATATTCTAGTAGTATTTACATGGAAAGGAAAAGCAGCTTGGAAAAGGATACTTATAATAGGAAAGAAGCAGTGGGTAGGCCATTAACCTTTCTTAAGTTCTTTTCAGTCTCTCAAATAACCTAAACTAACCTAATAATGGTTTTATTATTTATGCATATGTGGAGTTCTAACATTTTACATATTTTTAATGACAAACATAGAGGGATTAAAGATCTCTCCAGCTATAATTTTGTTTAATCTGCCACCCCAGCTGTTTCCCCTCGCAGTTTTAAAGAAATAATGAAGACAAATTTAATCTGTACACCCGGATGTAATGCTTAAATGGCTTCCTTTCACATTCTAAATGCTAATACTCTGATAATAAGTATTTGCAATCTTTTCTGCTTATTGAGAAGTAAGTCCTAGTGACACAGTGGGTTCCTTTTTCCAAATAAAGTTTGCATAAGGTTGCAAGTTTAAAATGTCAAAATATTTTAAAAAACGTATTCCTTTCTAATGCTTCTTAACAATTAACACTATGTTTGCTTCAAGGATCTGCAAATTAACTCACTTATGTAGAATCATGCTTTACTCTCCATCCAATTATCTTGGATTTTCTGTGCATCATCATATTTTAATTATTTCCAAACTAAAAGAATTTTGGAAAAAATATGTAAAGAGTATCTGTCCATCAAGACTCTGAAAATGAGTAAGATTAGGACTTGGCAAGGAAATCCATTTGCCCAATACATCCATATGGAAGACATAGTTGGGTAGTGGGCACTAGTGGTTGCCTAGCAACCTTTCAAAGTTATAACAGCCCCCCCCTCCCGAAATTTGCTGGAGTTTCAATGGCAACACACATGCACACAGTCACAGAACCACATTTTGGGTGCTTGGCAACTGGCTCACCTTTATGGCTGGTTGCAGCATTCTGTTCACATTATGCAATTTCAACTGCTTTCTGGCAAAAAGCACCCATAATAATGCATTGACTCATTTTACAACCATGGTGTTGACTTAACAACTGCTGCAAAAAGGTCATAAAATCAAGTCAATTATGTGGGTGCCTCAATTTACAACTTACAATGGAAATTCCAGGCTCCATTATGGTTGTAAGTCGAGGAACATCTGTACACACAGAAGTTGGTGTACACATCTGCAGCACAATTACTTCACTACAGAGAAGAAAACAGACACTTTCTAAGGCCACAGCTGATAACAGGGCTGGAAACAACCCCAGAAACTTTGCTATGCATGCTTTCTTTCTCTTGTTTTTAAATGAAATACTTTTTCAAAAATTAAAAATCTGCCCTTGATTCACTATACATTGGTTTATGATCACTGGTAGAAAAGCCTCTTTGTGATGTGAAACGTCCTTAGATGTTTCTCTCTTTCAGATATAAACCAGATTAAGAGGAATCATGTATCTTAGGAAACAAGGAAAGTATTAGCTCACCTCTGGCATTATGACACTCTTCCAGTTTATCTTCTGTATCATTTCAGCACAAAAAACAAGGGGGAGGAAATGAAATCACAGATATCTTATATTACATAATGTGTCCTGGAATAGAACTGTCCAAGGTCTGATTCTCAATCTAATTTCAGAAGTCATTTAGGTTGGTTCAGGCTTAGGGCAAAATCACTTTTCTGTTTTCCAGCAACTTCTTACTTGAGAAGGAAAGAAAGAAAAAAAAGGAAGTTGAAGAGGGAGGGAGAAATGAAAGAGATGGCAGAGAAAGAATGATTTCACCCTGCTTAGCAGTGTCAAGTAGACAGCAAAATCAAGAGAGGTTTGGGAACTTTAAAAGATATGGACTTCAACTCCCAGAATTCCCTAAGTGGGCTGTTGGGCAGCTCAGTACAGTAATTGACTCGACTATCAAGTGAAGTCAGCCTTCAGCAGAAAAAAGCCTCCTAAGCTAACGTCCTTTCATGTAGGAACCTAATTTCAGAGATAAGATAATTCTAATTAGAAGTTGCTGTTTCTAAGCTAAGGCTATCTAAGAAGCTTGACATCAAGTTTCTTGTTAAGAGGGTTGTGTATGAATGCAGCAGACTCACCTTTCCTTTGAGATTAGTGTATTTTTAATATGCATTTACAATGTGTGTTTTTTCACAGGGCACTTCACTAAAAGAAAGAAAACATCTCTTTGGTTCACAGTCGCCCTTTTGGTAGTGTCTGTTTTCATACTGACCATAGGCCTTGCAGCAACCACAAGAACTGAAAATGTAACTGTGGGAGGCTATTATCCAGGAATAATAGTAAGTCTATCAACTACTGCATTTTAGATTTTCCAGTATTCATAGTGCATCAAATAAGGGACCAAAAATGTAAAAATGGTCAGAAAAAATGGATCTAGCTTCACTTACGATGGAAATTCTAGTTCCAATTATGGTCATATGTTGAAAACTATGTATATATCTGCCCTATAGAGGTTTTGTGCAATTTGACAATAAACCTAGTTCAACGAAGTTTAACTTAATAGAAAGTGTGGATGTAGGTATGGCAGGGGACCAGTAGAAAAATCTGAGTTCTAGTCCTGCCTCAGTCATTGGAAGTCAGCTGGGTAACTTTAGTCATCTTCTCTTAGTCCTAGGAAAAAGAACTACAACTCATTTCCAAACACGTTGCCTAGAAGATTGCATATGTTACCAGGAGCCACGTCTGACTCAAAAGAATGAAAAAAACATGAAATAATGGGAAAGTTCATTCCTTATAATGAAAACCCTAACTTGTACCGTGTTTCTCAGAAGACTGGGTCTTATTTTCTTTTGCCCCCCCCCCCAAAATGGCTAGGCCCTTTTTTTGAGGGGTACCCTAATTTTTCCCCCACCCATGCCAAACCCCCCACCCCACCCCCA